>APFE031175699.1:57483-86096 GCA_000404065.3 Pinus taeda
GGTTTGTTTATGTATTTATATACTAAAGGGGGGGGGAAGCTATACATAGGAGTTATATAGTAAGGTTAGTAGGTTAATATGATTGTGGGGGAGGGGTTTTCCTTGCTTAGGCTAAGTTTTATAAAGTAAAAACTTAGGCCAAGGGAGAGGAATAAATCATCAATGGTGAAACTTTAGGAAATTTTTGCAAGATAAAATCAAGACCTTTTACACAAGAAATGTTGCCTGTTTTGCCTAGGTAAAACATCTTCTCATTTATTTTTTCCTTGAAATGAAGTAGGCTAAATGGGCTAAGGGTAATGACCATATCTCTTTACCCTTTGGGGGAAGTGTTAGTAAATGTTTCTTTGGGAAGATGAGGAGGGGAGTTAGTCATGCTTCATTTGATTTGTAGCCACCTTGCCATGGTGCCCCATGATTTTATGAGATGGCAAGTCATTCTAAAGAGAAAATTGCTCACAAACCATGCCTTTGTACATTCAAAACTGCCTACCCAACCTAGTATACCTAGTATTTTTTCTTCATTCTTATTGGGTGCACTTGAATTGGCAAACCCTAATTCTTTTCTTTTCTTTTTGCTGCCCTCCTATCTAAGTCTAGCCTTATTTCTTCTAGGGCTCAGATTAAGCTTTTGAGACCCTTTGCTTCTCTGCCTAACTATTGGCCTACCAAGTTTAAGCTGTTTATGCAGGCCTCCATTCTCTATTCTTAGACAAATGAAATTCAAACATGATCTAGCGAGGATTAAGCTGTCTGGTTAATCATCAATTGTGGCACAAGTTAACCACATATGCAGTGTGAAGATTGATCAACATATGGAACCTTTGCAGTATAAGAAGGATGAACATATTTGGCACTTCCCCAGTCAATCATGAAAAATGAAACCTATTGGTATAGGGAGCTAACAATGGCTCCTCTTGGGGATGGCTTTTCCTAGTGAAAAGTCAAGAACAACAGGTTAGATGGCCTTATCTTTCAGTTCCTTATTGTAGTTTGGAATTCATCCTTGGTTATTTCATACAATGGCCCCTTTGCAGTACTGTTTATCTTATGGATTTGCTGCAACACTGTAGCTCTGTTTTGGGTAGTTAGTCTGATCATTTCTCATCATTTTCTGAGTTCCCAATTTTGATTCTTTAGCTTCTTCTGATATGATAAAAAGAAAGAGCCAAATGTAGCACAATCCCTCGCTCTCTCGTCAAAATTTGCTGTAACTTATTCCCTATCCTATTACTAAAATAAACTGCAGAAAGTAAACACTACTATGTACAAGTGAAGTGCTGCTATTCTTGACAAGGTGGTAGAAAATAGTTCTTCAGCATCCTGCCATTGACTGGCCTATCCTCTGCCCCTGTACCATCTAAACTTTTCAAAAAATAAGTATTATATCCTTGTACAGTCTGAATGATAGATGGCCCTCCCCATAATAAATCAAATTTCCCATGTTTCCCTTTATCTTCCCTTCTGGAATCCCACTTTAGAACTTTATCCCCAATGAAAAGATCCTCTGCTTTGGTTCTTTTGTCAAATATCTTTTTGAGCTTTTCTTGTAGGATCTGGGCTCTGTGGTAGACTTCTTCTCTTTTCTGCTGCAAGTAAATAGTTTGGTTGATCTTTCTTTGTATATCATTAGGTTCTGCTTGTATCTCTTGTAGTAGCTTCATTACTAGGATTCCCAAAGAAGAAGGGAAAACTGCTTCCATTCCATAAACCAATTGATAGGGGCTAGTACCACTAGATCTCTTGGTGGTCAATCTGTCTGCCCATAGGGCATTGACAAGCTTTTTATGCCAGTTCTTTTTGTTCTCCTCCAAGACCTTCTTAATAATGTTGATCAAGCTTTTGTTGGAGGATTCAGCTAGGCCATTGCCTTGAGGATAGTAGGTTGTGGAATGGCCCAAGGTAATGTGGTATTTATGACAAAAATTAATCATTTTCTTAGATTTGAAAGCAACAGCATTGTCTGTAATGATTTTCTCCGGGCAGCCAAACCTAGACAAGATGTTGGTTTCAAGGAATTGAATGATCACTGAGTCATTGGCTTGCCTGCAAGGGATGGCCTCTATCCACTTGTTAAAATAGTCTGTAGCAGTCAAAATCCACTTGTGCTGGCCAGAAGCTGAAGGGTGGATTTCCCCAATGAAGTTTAAACCCCATTGTTGAAATGGTTTCTCAGCGAAAACTGGTTTGAGGGGCAGGGGCAGCAACTTTTTATTGCCTTCAAAAATTTGGCATTTGTGGCAAGAGGTTACATATTTCTTCACATCAGAGAATAAGGTGGGCCAGTAAAACCCAACCCTTAGGATTTTGTCAGTAGTTTATTTCCAATACAAATGTCCACCACAATCCCCTGCATGAAATTCTTGGAGTACTTTGTCAATTTCCTTTTTGATTAGACAATTCGATAAAACACCATCATGGTTTTTCCAAAAAAGAACATGATCTAAAATGCAGAACTTAGAAGCTTTCATTTTCAAAAATATTTTCCTCGTTCTGGATAATCCTGGAGGAGCTTGCAGGTTTAATAACACAAAAGAGATATCAGTATACCAGGGTGATTGTGCAAAGGCTTGATTGATCTGTGGAGTCGCCATCTCCTGTTCATTATCCAGTTGATTTATGTCAAGGGCTTTAAAGTTAGTTTTAGTCATGAGTTTTGCTAGTCCTTGTCCTTTTATCAGTTTAGTGGGTTTAATTTCAATGTCATATTCTAGTATGGTAGCTATCCATTTGCCCCTTTTTCCTTCAATGCCTTCTTGGGTTAGAATATCTTTAACAACAACGTTGGGCACATAAGCAATCACATGAGAGTATAAGATGTAAACTCTGAAGTCCTTGATGGCCTTTACAAGGGCATATGCTTGTTTCTCCATGATTTGATATTTTAGTGGGGCATCTCTAAGGGCTTTGCTGAAGAAGGCTATGGGTTTTTCACATCCCTAGTCATGTTTTTGAAGCAAAACTGCTACAATTGTATGTTCTGATGCAAATGAGAATATGATAAAATCTTTGTCAAAGTTGGGGCTTGTAAGGACTGGTGTTTGAGTTAAATCTTGTTTAATTTCTTCAAAATCTTGCTTATTTTCCATCGTCCACTTGACCTTTGAGTCCTTTTTTAGCATGTTGTTCAGTAATCTTATTAGTTCAGCCAAATTTGGTACGAATCTCCTAATAAAGTTGATTTTTCCCAAAAAGGCTTGTAGTTCTTTAATGTTTCTGGGGTGTGGGACTTGTAGGATGGATTGTATTATGTCTGGGTCACTTCTAATTCTTTCTTTGGAGATAATATGGCCCAATAATTTTCCTTCTTCTAGGCCGGACAAGGATTTCCTTGGGTTTAATGATATGCCATATTTCCTGCAGATTAAGAATACTTGCCTTAGATGATCCAAGTGCTCTTGATCTGATTTGGAGAATGTTGTAAGGTCATCTAGGTAAATGACTAAGAAGTCATGGATTTCTTTAGCAAAATCTATATCCATGGCCCTTTGAAAAGTTGCCCCTGCATTCTTGAGTCCAAAAGGAATTTTTACATACTTGAATGTTCCCCAAGGGGTAGTGAAGGCAGTTTTATCTTGGTCATCAGGGTGCATCATGATTTGATTAAAACCTGAGAATCCATCTAACAATGATATTCTTGAAGCACCCACCACCCTTTGTAGAATATGATCCATTTTGGGCAGAGGGTAATTGTCCTTTAAAGAAACTTTGTTCAAATTTCTCAAGTCAACACATAACCTTATCTCCCCTATCTTCTTTCTAGTAGGCACTAAATTGAAAACCCGTTCTGAGAATCTGATTGGAGCTATAATTCCAGCTTCATACATTCCCCTAAATTCCTTTTCAATCAAAGGGAGCAGTATAGGGTTGACCCTCCTAAGTTTCTGTTTGAAAGGTTTTTGGTTCTCTTTGAGAGGTATTGTGTGTTGGATCATTGCGGTGTTATAAGACTTTAGGCCTTCATAACTCCATGCAAAGACATCTTGAAATTCTTTGAACTGTTCTATATACTTGGGTTTTTGGTCAAAGGGTAGAGCTTTGGACAGTTTTATCATTTTGGGATTTTGTGCAATCCCTAAATTATAGTCCTCAATTTCAGCATTTAAGGGCTACATTTTAGGTTTCCTAGAGATGTCATTGGTGTCAAAGATGTCCTCTAAAGGAGTAAGGCTTGTGGGTATAAAATTATCTTTTAGTTCAATGAATTCACATTCTGCTGCCACTGCATCCTCACCTTCTTTTTCATGAAGTAGCTTTAAATCTGTTTTAGTGAACTTGGTGGGGTGTAGAAGTTGGTTTGTTGTTTCAGCAGAGATGTGTATTTCAATCTTCTCCATTTGGATGCTTTCTTCTGCTGTGTTGGTATCCATTTTTGTGCTTGTAAACTCTTCTTTTAAGGTTAGGAAATTGTTGATTTGTATGTCATTTTCAAACACCTACCAGTTCTTTACATTATCTGGTACTGTAGGCCTGTGCTTTATTTCAGCAGTAAACAACTGATTAGGCTTGAATGGCAATTTACAAGTGCTTGCAAAAGTTGCAAGACTATGGGCATGCAGGTTTTGATTTCTTGGAATCTTGGTCAGTTGGGTTTCAAGAAAGGCGTCAAGGATTTCCATTGTGGCAGCTCTGTATGACCTTAGCCTAATATCATTTGTAATGAAGTTGCCCTTTATTTGTTGAATAATGAGGTCAGAGTCTCCCAAGATTGATATTAGGGCTGCATCCAAGTTTTTTATCACTTTGAGTCCTAAAAGGAGGGTTTCATACTCGGCCATGTTGTTGGTGCACCTGAAATTTAATCTAAATGCATGTCCCTCAGCGTGGTCATCATTTACATTATGAATCCAGACCCCTGCCCCTACTCCTAGCTTATTGACTGATCCATCAAACTCTAGATACCATAGGTCTTCTTGATTTGTACTGGTATTAAGATCCCTTTCCATTTGCTCAGCAGGGGTAATTGGATTTACTGTGTCATAAGGTAGCTTATGTGTGACTGCTAACTTACTGTCTTCCAAGATTTCTTCAATTTGAACTGCAGACTCTCTGTCTAGGAATTTGTCCTAACTCAAAGTTATCATTTTTACATCAGGCTGGGTTTGAATTTCAGTGTTTTATAAGATGAAAGAGTCCATGTCTGAATGTATGGAATACATGGGGAAGTTTTGTGGTATTTCTTGAGTACTAACCACATACTTCATCAAAGTTTCTTAGCACAACCTTTTAGGTTGGCCAAAGGCTAAGAGTGTGGCATAAGACATGTCGAGTTGCAATGAACCTTGTAGCTTAGCACCCGAGGACCTGGATAACAACATTCCATATTTTGGTGGAATGTCAGCTACCACCACATCCATGAGAATTGTCTTGGCTGGATATTGGACTAATGATACACATAGAAACTTGATTAATCCTAGACACCGGACTTGACTGGAATCAAAGGAAAACAAGTCTTTGTATGGCCTTGTGATGTCTAGGTCCAACTTCTCCATGAGATTTGGGCATCAGATTATGTGAGGTTCCTGAATCAAACATTGCATTGTGAAGCACTTTGTCATGAATGTTTAGACTCACATAAAAGCGAGGGACTCTTCCATCTACTGTTTTACCATTTGCTTCAGGGCCAAATATGAGTTCTGGTTGGTCATCAAGGATGTTCACTGAATCTTTGTTTTCTGAAAGTTGCAATGATCTGTTGATTTGTTCCCTAAACACTTGATGCCTAGCCAATTCAGATAATGGGATAGACACTTTTAGACTACCTATTTCAGCCTCCATATTAAAGGGTTTTTCTCTTTGGGTTTTGACATTTTGGGCGACCAGGTTATTCCTTTCAACTGAGTTATTAATAAATGTTTCTGTTACTGGAATGTCATGCTAAACTAGGGTTGCTGGTTGACCATCTTGCAAAGGTTCGTCTACCATTTTTCTGAGTGGAGGATCAACTATAGGATGCTCCTTTCATTCATCCTTGTCTGAGACATCTTCTACTGTGGGGCTGTTTGGATTGGGAGTGGGTTTGGAGATGATAGGTATATGAGAGTCTTTGAGTTTAGTTTTGGTGGGTTGCTTGATTGTCTTTTGCTTAGGATCATCAGGAACGTCTATTCTTCTACTCCTCAAGTTGTATTTCTTATGGAATTCATACATAGCTATTTCATATCCTTGCTTAAAATCAAAGGATTCTCCTAATTTTATTTGGCATTGACCAAGAGTATGAGCCTCTTGGTCTTCTTGAGTTAGGAAAATTGGTTGGCCACTGTTAAGAACCATTAAATTAATGAGTGGGTCTTCTGTTGGTTCATTAGATTTGGAAGCCTCTGCATAGTTTTCTTGGAAGGGAGACCTTATGTTTTGATCTGGACCACCCTTTCCTACATTGGGGTTTTGGTTTCTTCTATAGTTTGGATTTCTTGCATTGCTGTTTGGTTGGCTGTCCCAAGAAGAATTCCTTTCAATGGTTTCCACTCTATCTCCTAACCTGTGCATGCCTTTAATAATTGCATCAAGTCTTTGTTCAAAGGCAGAGGGTTCCTCTTTGAAAGTTGTTCTTCTTTTAGTCCTAGCTCGATTTCGTTTGGAAATTAGATTAGCTTCAACACTCATAGCTATGCTTTGCATATCTTTAAGGCTAGGAGGAGCTCTCTCCCTGAGCTGGTAAGCCATGTCTGAGTCAAAACCACCAGGAAATTTAATTAATTCCAAGTCTGGTGGTGGTCTAAGATTTATTGGAATAGCAAGGTATGTATTATTGAATCTGGCACAATAATCTTGGACAGTCTCTTATGGGCCTCTTTTTAAATTCTCATATTTTGTTAAGATGTGTAAAGGATCCTTTTTCTTCTCCCACCTGTTTAGGTAAATTTGATATAGGGCATCTGGGTTGGATATTGTTTTTGGGGGTAGTGACCTAAACCATGCCCTCACATCACCAGTTAAGCTCTGGAAAAAAAATTTCATCCTAATATTATTATCATCAGTCTCATAGTTTTTGAAATAATCTGTCATTCTATTGGTATGTTGTTGAGAAGTGTAAGTGCCTGTACTATAAAAATAGGTAATTTTACCCTGATAATCTTGTGGCATAGCCCCTTGGTTGGCAGGCAACTGTAGGGGAGCATATCTATTTGCCATGTTGGCAGGATAAGGTGGGACAACTGGAAGGACAGGGATATGGGCTGAGATAAGTGTTGTGGATGGAGGGGAGGAAGGAGAGTTTGGGGTAATGAAGGTGTACTGGAAGAAGCTACAGTAGTGGGGATGAGGGTTTGAGGATTAGCTGTGGTAGGTTTAGTCTGAATAGGTTTCTACCGAGCTGGTTCAAGGTTTGAATCAACAGAACTCTCTGGATTTTTTGATTTCCTAAGGCTCTTAGCAATCAGATTTGGATTGTAAAAAATAGCTGGAGGATTTGGGTTAGGGTTTGACCTTGTGTGTCTTGTTTTATTCTTTGGAGCCAACTTCTAATTATGTTTTGGTATTTTTCTAGGAATTCTTGGGAGATACAAGTTTTGACAGTAGTTTTAAAGGGGGATACTAGAATGTAGAAGAATTTGAGGCTTTCTTTCAAGGAGGTCAGAAACAAGGACAGCCTAACCAATCCTTGAGGCAACTGCCTAGAGAGTAGAAACTAAACTAGTTGGAGTGAAGTAGTTTCTATCCACTTCTATGATTGTATAACAAGGATAATTTCAAGGGTTTCCTGGCTAGCTTCAGTCTTCATCTGTGGCTATAGAGTTTCAGGTAATAGTAGCAGAAATTCATTGTCCCCAGTGGACTCGCCAATGATGTTATCACTCAGGTTGTTCCCCAAAACTTGTTGAGAAAAGGGAATAAGGCCGAGGTAACCACTAACCAGTCTTTTAGATGCAATGTCTAGCCAAACTGCATCCAAAGAGGGCTCTCTATATATGTTTTAACTTTGTTTGTTTTAAGTTTTATGCTAGTTATGTTATGTAGGATTGAGTATTCAAATAGGTTTGGATGGTGATTTCAAGCAGAGGTAGGATGTAGGTCTGATAGGTTTAGTTCCATTGGGAAATGGAGTTTATGGTAGTGGACTACTGATTGTGTTTTTGAGATTAAAGACAATATTGCAGAGCAATATAATCAGTTTGGAACAATATCAAAGCCAGTGATGGATGGGATGTAGGCCAAGGGGTGAAGGGCAGTCAAGGATCCTTTATCCCAGTGGCAGAGGGAAGATGGTTGAAACGTTCCAAGGAGCAGTGAAGAATTCTTTGAATACGTTCAAAATGAGATAATTAGCAAAGATAGAAGCATTTAAGAATTTCTATTTGAACTAATTATGAGGAAAACATAGATAACAACAAGAATTGAACACAGAGTGTATTTAAACAAGTTTTGGGTTATTCTTTTTCCCTGTTGTTAAGATTATGAAACATATTTGATATTTGCAAACATAGAAGAAACCAAACATAGTTAGAATAACTTATTGAGCCAAAGAAAGACATAGGAATTCTGTAGCAGAGTCCAACATCATCACATCCACAGTCAGAAGGTCGAACAACAATGCATCTGAATGCCCTTTGTATTAATAAATATCTGAGTTACAACATAGTTCAACTGGGAGAATCACCAACCCTGAATACATTCTTTGGGGGGGGGGTATTTATACAAACAGAGAGTCTACAAAATATCTCAATGATAAGATAAGGAGTGATAAGTTCCTTCAATTACTTTGTCAGAGAAATAAAGGCAGAAATAAAAGCCGGAGTTATTGCAACTGTGCTGGCTGGTCTTCTGACAAGATATCTTAGACTTTTTCACCCTGGAATTCGGCTGGTAGTTATGCCTTTGCTTTCCTTTCTAGCGTTGATGTCCTGATCTGTTACCTGCTTTGGATTCATCTTTAATGTGTCCTGATCCTGGCCTGAGCTCCTTCATTTACCTCTGCCACGTGTCTTGCCCTTTGACCAGCTGTACAGGCAAAAAAGATCTGGATTTATTTAGGCAAAACTTCCAACATACTTTTCCACCAGCATTCTATGGGCAATTGATGTCTTTGTATCTTTATTAGTATCTCATCAGCTTTAGTATATCTGTAAAAATTGGGCTTGACCTCAAACAAATGATTTATTTCATGCTCTATGAAAAATAATCCTTCCAATTTGTCATACAAGCTTTGTCCAGAAGGAGGTCTTGTGTTTTCTGAGCTGCTGGACGATGCAGTGGTCTGATTTGTCACATACATGTTCACCTGATGAGCATATTGCTGATGAGATAATAGCTTTTGATTGCTTGTCACTAGACTGGGTAAACCCCTTTGCTGCAATCTTGTCAATTTCTCTGTGAAAATATTGATATCCATCTTCATCTCCTGACACCTTCTTTCTAGAGTCTGTATCAGAGTCCTCATTGTTAGCACCTTCTTCACTATCAAAATGGTGCCTGTCCTGTCATTGATTTCTAAAGCTGCCAATTGTTCCTTGGTGCTAGTATTCAAAAAATGGATAAGTGCATTGGCCTGATCAGGCATATTTCCTAATGATGCCAAGGCCCTTTCTATTTGTTCCTGTGCCCTGTCTATTAATTCCATCTGCTCATACATTGTCTGAATTGACCTCCATTGGTCGGTAATGGACTGGCCAATCTTAGTCCACAAAATCATTTTGATATCTACTAGAGGTTTATGTAAGGTGAGATCTTTTTCCAGTGTCTTCACCTTGTTCTCCAGGGCCTTGACTTCTCTGGTCTTCTCTGCTACTGTCTTTTTTGAATTGTCATAGTGCGCTTCTAGCTTGGTTAGCTTTTCTTTTGTCTCTCTGAGCTCTGACATTTGAGCTTCTAGCTCTTTTACTGCCTTCATCATTTCCTCCATTTTCATGCTAGCCTCAGGCTCTCTTGTTGTTGTTGCTGTAGCATCTGTGGTCTCAGTAGTTGTTGTCACTAGTGGTTCAGTGGGAGGAGTTGCTGCTGTTTCTGTGGGGGGAGCAAAGACAATTGTTGAAGCTGTTTGAGGTAGCTGGGAGGTTGACTCTCCCTGCTTAGTTTGTAATGCTTTCTCCAGCTCTTGCTCTGCCTGTATCAGCCTTTGGTTCATTCTTATTAATATATCCATGACATCCTCTTCTGCCTTTTCTTGTGCTAGCTCTGCTATTTGGGGATGCATGGTCACAGGTAGCTTCAATTGCTTTCTTAGGGCAGCAATATCCTCCTCCTTCTTTTTTATCAATGCCTTGGTGGCCTTGGCATCCTTGGGATCATGTCCCAGCTCAACAATTATTTCCTCCAAAGTCTTTATGCGGTTGTCTTTGGCTAGAGAAGAGATATTCTCTAAGTCCAATTGAGCAGTCAGTGACTCTTTCAATAGATGGCCCAGCATTGCTTTGTTTGCGAGTGTGGCATAGACCATTTCACCTATTTGCTTGTGTAATTCGATTTGATCCATTGGATGAATGTCCTTGGTAAGGACCGCTAGATTGGTCCTTATGTAGTTAGCTGCAAACTGGGGGTTCTGAACTTTGGCCTTGAAATGACTGAAAATCATTTTTTCCTCCTTCATATCATAGGCTGCCATTAGTCTATGTTGTTTGGAGGTTGTCATCTTGAGAGACTGGGGATACAATTGAATTCTTAAGGACTCATTTTGAGCCTTAATATCCTAGAATGACTGCTTGATATCTGTCGGTTTCTTTGCTTGTGATCTTGAGGAGGAGACTTCCATTCCATGCTGTCTCCCTCCTTCTTGTCTGTGAGAGCTTGTAGAGGTCTGCTGGCTAACAGCTCTCTCTCCTCTTGGGCTCTCGGTGATGTCTTCAACGGTGTCCTCTTCAGGAGGATCTACTCTTCGCCTCTTGGCCTCTTGCTCACCTATTGACCCACTTGCAGGTGTGGTCTCTTCTCGGTCCCTTTTCTTTCTTTTCTCCTCAGGAAGAGGAGTCTGCAGTGTTGGTACCTCTAGTGCTTGTGCTTGTGATGAATGGGCTTCCCCTTGGCTGTGTTGCTTTGAAGTAGCAGGCTACTCTTCCATGATTTCTTGTTCTGGCATTAACAACTCCTTGCTCTTTGCTATCCCTATTACTGGTGTAGTCCTTGCTTGGGAAACCTGTTGTGCAGTTGTTGCAGTTGATGAGCTCTCCCCAGTTGGCTGTGGCTTTTTGAAAGACACCTTCCCATAAGATTCCAGGTCAAGAGTTTTTTCCAAATCTTTCATGGTTTGTTCCATTTTTTCTTCTTCAGTCAACTCTTCAACTAGGGTGCCCTCCAACCAGTCATCTTGGTTGGCATATTTTTCTATGTCAGGGATGAGGCAGTGTTCATAGGATGCTAGCCTATATTTTATCCTTCTTGCATTGATGAAGACATATGGGTCATAGGGCACCCACCAAAAGCTTCTCTTCAGCCTGTATGTTTGACCCAATAGGTCATCAGCATCCTTCCATCCCTCTTTCTTGTTCATAACAAAGGGGCCTAATTGGTCTCTGAGTTTCAATTAGGCCTTTTTCTTGGTGCTATGGAAGTGACTCAGATCTGAGTTGATGAATTGCCTAAATTATTCCAAGGCAAAGAGCCTCATTGGCACATATCTGGGTAGCTTGTACGGGCAGAGTTCACAGCCATATATTCTGAGAATAGTGTGATTCTAGTAGAAATACCAGTCACCTATTCTACAGTTCTTGGAGAGCTGCAGTATCTTCTTCATATCATATGTCAGTGTGGGAGGAGGAGTTCTCATCAAGAGGCAAGATACATGGTACACAAATTGATCAATAAACTCACAATAACAGTAGGGAGAGAAGCATATATCATGAAATAATGAAGTCCAAAAAATAACAAACCTCCTCTCCCCTTTGTGGTCCAATTTTCTAATGGGGAATTGGAAAACATTTGGCTAGAAATATAAAAATAGATGATATATAGGAGGAATATTTGAAGATTCCCTCCCTGTCCAGCCTTAACAATTGGTCATGCATCTTCTTGGCAATGAACTTGACATAATTGTACCTGATAGAAGGGGGCTTCCCTGGGGTAAAATTAGACAGTATAACCAGTATGGTTTCATTAATGTGCTCACTGGTATTGAACCCTAACACAAAAGATATCATATCAACCACTAACCTACCCATTTCAGTGAAGGAGCCATAATGAAAAGGAGGTGGGTGTTGGGGTTGTCTATCTGCCATCATGAATACCCTGACAACTTTGGCTATTTCTATGATGGAGAGTTTGGGACCTTCATCCAGCGAGTACTTCATGGTAAGAGGAAACTAGTTGTGTTTTGGCTTAAAGTTCAGCATCTGGTTGATAGAGTCAGGAGTGATATAGAAAAGAGTAGTCCCAGATGGACTTTTAATGGCTCTGTTTGTTGGCTCATAGTTCTCAAAGTAGAGGTGGACAATCTCAGGGAAGATGTTCATAGAGGGGAGGTAATATCTGGGCAAGTTTGATTCCCAAATACCACATACATCTTCCTAATTCAAGTGATTGTTTCTGAGCTCACAGACTGCCTGAAGATGGTTTTGGAAACCTTCAAGGTCTTGGATTAGGTAATCCTTATCATCCAAGGGAAAATGCTCTAACTCTTTGTGGGGTTCATTGATGGGGGTGATGTTTAAGGCCACTGGTCGTTCCATGGTGTAGCTGTATTTGCTTTTAGAATTCGAATTTCTTGCTCTATGTAGGCAAAATGCGCAAGAGGATGGCTTTAACGATTTCCCTGGGATTGTTACAGTTAGAACTGGTTTGTTGGCTTGAATTGGGCTCTATGCAATTATATTAGTTGGAGAAGCAGGAGCTGTGGGCTTTTGGCACAATGGAATTCAATTGTGGGCGAAAGACGGCCTGGGAGGCTCGGTGGGGAGTTTATAGGGCCAGACGAGCTCAATTTCGGATGGCTGAATGGATTTCCAGTGAATTTGGTACCTCATAGGCTTATGGAGGACTTGTGAGCAACAACACAGTGTTTTCACTTTTAAATTATGGGTGCTAGTACTGAATTCACAGAGAAACTAATGCAAAATAGGGTCTGGAGTGAATTGAAGGTAAATACATGTATTCCCAACGAAATGGACGACTTGCAAGCGACCAGGTGGGTCGAGTGGCCAAGCTAGACACTGTGCTTGCTGGTTGATAGGTTTGGACGGTCGAAAATGGTGTTTCGACGTAGTTTGCATGTATAGGTGCGCGGGGAAAATACACAGATAATGGTAAAAAAACATTACATTTACCCTTTTCTACCTGTAAATTTTGACTTTGGCGGGTTATGGGCACTTTTTTGGGATGATGTCAGCATGACGTCATTTTGTCGTTTAGTGGGTATGGAGGCTGACATGGCATATGACATGGAAAATAACGTGGTAGATGACGTGGCGGATGACGTCATCAAGTGACATAAGCATGACATCAGCAGGGAGGGGGCAAGTGGTAAGCGGTAATATCACACCGCTTTTTGGGGAAAGTGGTTTCGAAGAAGGTGGCTCTGAACATACTAAGCACTTGACACGCATCCTCGGTATGGCGTGAATACTGCCCATCCCCCGGACGATATTCCTCGGCAGGTTGCAGGCTTCCGAAATTGCCAACTACTGTTGGATCTGGGAGCTGTGGTCGGATGGCTGGTGGGTGATCAAGCTTGCGGGTTTTTAACAGTGGCGGACCCACGTTAATTTTCATGTTTTGTAATGTTTTTCTATGTATCGGTGGACTTAGGAAAAGAGGGTTTTTTCAGGCAAAATTGCAGGTTTAGGTTATTTATTTAGCCAAAGGCTATATAAATCCCAATGGGTATGTGGAGGGTTGCTATTGGGCCCCTGGTGGGCCAATAGTTCCCTAAAAGAAATGTAAAATATAGCTATAGTTAGCCCAGGGTGGGGGTACTTATTTTTTGGGGGTTTTTTTATGTATTTATATACTAAAGGGGGGGAAGCTATACATAGGAGTTATATAGAAAGGCTAGTAGGTTAATATGATTGTGGGGGAGGGGTTTGCCTGGCTTAGGCTAAGTTTTATAAAGTAAAAACTTAGATCAAGGGAGAGGAATAAATGACCAATGGTGAAACTTTAGGAAATTTTGGCAAGATAAAATCAAGACCTTTTACACAAGAAATGTGGCTTGTTTTGGCTAGGTAAAACATCTTCTCACTTAGTTTTGCCTTGAAGTGAAGTAGGCTAAAGGGGCTAAGGGTAATGAGAATATCTCTTTAGCCTTTGGGGGAAGTGTTAGTAAATGTTTCTTTGGGAAGATGAGGAGGGGAGTTACTCATGCTTCATTTCATCTATAGCCACCTTGCCATGGTGCCCCATGATTTTATGAGATGGCAAGCCATTCTAAAGAGCAAATTTCTCACAAACCATGCCTTTGTACCTTCAAAACTGCCTACCCAACCTAGTATACCTAGCATTTTTTCTTCATTCTTATTGGGTGCACTTGAACTGACAAACCCTGATTCTTTTCTTTTCTTTTGGCTGCCCTCCTATCTAAGTCTACCCTTATTTCTTCCAGGGCTCATATTAAGCTTTTGAGACCCTTTGCTTCTTTGCCTAACTATTGGCCTGCCAAGTTTAAGCTGTTTGTGCAGGCCTCCATTCTCTATTCTTAGACAAGTGAAATTCAAACATGATCTAGCTAGGATTAAGCTGTCTGGTTAATCATTAATTGTGGCACAAGTTAACCACCTATGTAGTTTGAAGATTGATCAACATATGGAACCTTTGCAGTATAAGAAGGATGAACATATTGGACTGAATTAGTAAAAGATGACTGCCAAGCCATAAAAGTCTATGACAGGGCATGCACCACTAATAGTTTGACAAGCCCATGGTTTGTGAGGACTGCCAATGGCTGATGTGACAGACAAGCAAAGTGTTCCGTTAACTAAAGGTTATTCCATAAGAAATATGACATATCCATAGAATTCACATGATGGAATCGAAGGCATACAATAGTTTTAAAATTATATTTGAAGAAGGTAGTGAGCCAACCTTCACAAGTAATGTATCGCACCCCAAAGTACGTGACCTCAGCCCATGGATGTGGCAAGGATTTTTGATCATATCCCTTTCCCTTTTGAACCATGGTTTCTCCTTCCCACAAGAAAAATTTCAGAAATTATGGTAAGGGTGATTTCTAGGCGAACCATTTCTTCCCACCTTGCAGCAACTTGCTAATAGTCAAGATAATTTCATCTGTGAGAGGAATGTCCAACCCAAAGACTCTATAATTATTCCCATCTAAGATCAATGTGAATTCAATTGTAATGACTTCATCGAATCCTTGCAACCTCTCACAATAGGTATGCCATCCTGGATTCTGGAAAACCTGCCATACATTCGGATGGCATCAAACCTATGTTGTGTCTTCAATTTCATGCCTAACATCTCACCCATGCATTCTGTAGGTTTCTCTGTAGAAGCACTGAGAGTAACAAAACCATTGAGGAGAGTATTAGCTCATAAAGTTGCAATGACAGGGATTTTGATCGCAAAGGATGCGGTGAAAGGGAAATATGGGCGAATATTATGGGAAAAATCAATGGTGGATTATGCTAAATAATGACAATTATTACAATGCATTTGGAAATGACCGTAATTCAATGCAATCTTACATAGTTTAAGTTCCAATGCATATGGACAAATGCTTAAGTTATGGTGGGGATCAGACTGATGATGTGGAATGTATGAGATGGTGCAAGGTTCAAACAACAAAAATGATGGATCATCATTTATATTAAATACAACATGTTTAACATTAATACAATACCTCCACCCAACTAAGGGATGACCATCCATGGTCATGTCTAGTCATGTCATAGGTGAAATTTCAATCAAATCCATGAATTTAGTTGGGGACGTACCTTCCAACTTACATTAACGGAGTAACAACACCAGAAGAGTGAGAACACCAGAGGAGTAACAACACTGAATGAGTAACAACACTAGAGGAGTAACAACATCGTACGAGTAACAACACTTTTGGACTTAGATAATCATGATGAACAGAGTAATAACACCAAAGGAGTAGCAAGACCAATGTACTTAGAGAAAATCAAGACGAATGGAGTAAAAACACCAGTGTACTTAGACAAAATCGCAACGAATGGAGTAATAACAATGGTGGCGTAACAACACCACTGAAGTACCTGTAAGAAAAATAATGATAGAGTAGTAACAACTTTTATTGTATGTATTATATTATATATAATATATATATATAGATATATATTATAGATATAGAGTATAAACAAGAGGTGTAGAAGAAAGAATCTCTACACTAACAATTTCAAATCCAAAATTATGAGAGAGCTGCTTAGTAAAGGAGATTTTGGAAACAAGACGGTGATAAAATCTAACACGATGTTCATTTACAATCAGGGGAATATGTACCTCATTGATTATTATGAGTTTAACAATTTCGTTATTGAACACTGTGTCAACTTCTTATGGTCCCATCCATCTAGAGTAGAGTTGTCCTTTAAAATCTTTCAACTGAGAGTCATAGAGAAATTCCCAATCTCCTCTTTGAAAAACCTTTTTCTTGATAAATTTATCATTCCATTTAGTTTATTTTTGTTGAATTGTAGCAGTGTTCCGGACAACTACCAAACAAATTTCATTGAACTCATCCAAAATTTCCCGTTGGTGTTTCTGGGTTTCTGAAAGATCCAAACCTACTTCAAGGATTTTCCCGAGCATCTTGGTTTTGAGTTCCAATGGACGCAAAGGGAATTTCCCATAGACAAGCCCATATGGTAAAAATCCTGTTGTGATCTGCCATGTTGTTCTATACGCCCAAAGTGCCTCAGTAAGCTTTTCGGTCGCGTTTCAATGATGGTTTGCTATTGTCATCATAAGGATATTCTCCATCACTTTATTTGTACACTCAACTTGACCATTGGCTTGAGGATGGTATGGATATGTCACCCTATTCTTGATTCCATACTTCATAATAAGTCCTGCTATTAGATGTGATGTGAACTGTGCCCCTCCATATGAAACTATCTCTCTAGGAGCTCCCTTCTAAGCTAAAATTTCTTTCAATAAGAAGTTTGAGACAACCTGTTTCGTTGCTTTCACAATAGCCTTGGCCTCTACTCACTTTCTCACATAATCCACGTAGACTAGAATGTGGAGTTTCTGATGTGAGGATGGATTAAATGTCCCAATGAAATCAATAGGCCATTTCTCAAGGGGATCAAGAACTAGTTGAGGTTGTAACGACATCTCATCCGATTGACTAGGTTGTCCCATCAGGTAGCAACTATCACACCCTCAGACATATTTTCTTGCATTACAAAAAGAGGGCTAATAGTACTCCATATGTAACACCTTGTGACCTATCCTCTTATCTACAAAATTCCCTACACAGGGGCCATCTTGAGCAGATTTCAGGACATCATAGATGTCATCTTCACCTACACAGGGCCAGATTTGTTGATCATGTCCTGTATAAAAGAGGTATGCCTCTGTCCACAAATAACAAACACTATGATGGATAATCCTTCGTTGCTCCCTCTATGGTAAGTGTTGAGGTACATTTCATGGCAAGATAGTTAAAAGTATCTGCATACCATGGCATGTGAGTAGAAATTGAAAAAATACACCATTTATAAAACTATCCTCTATAGACACACATTCATCACTAGTATCTAGCCTAGACTGGAAATTTGCAACTACATTATATTTCCCTAACTTACCTACAATGGTGATATCAAATTCTTGAATTAATAATAACCATCTCGTAATATGACCAAGAGTTATCAGTTTATTCATCAGATACCTGATGGTTGTATGAGCAGCATGCACGAAACTAATGGAATGTTGAAACTAATTAATATCTTAAATAGCAACCAAACACCCCTTTTTAGTTACCGTATAGTTTAGTTTAGCAAGAGTCAGATTCTTGCTGACGTAGTAAATCATGTATGGTTTCTTGTCCTCTTGTTGTCCCAAGACTGCCCCTACTACTGTGTGAGAAGCATCTTTAGAGATATGAAATGAGAGATTCCAGTCAGGAACACGTAATAGCGGAGCCTTGCAAACTAGTTCTTTGATTTTCACAAATGTTGTTTCACATTCATCTGTCCACACAAACTCTGCATCCTTAGGTAACAATTGAAAAAGTGGAAATGCTATCTTAGAGTTTTTTTTTTCTATAAAACATCTATAATAGCTAGCATAACTGATGAAACTACGCACCTGTGTCAGTGTCTCAGGTGTAGGAAAATTTAATATTAGCTCTACCTTGGTAGGATCAACCCGAATTCCTACAACTAAAAGTAGATGTCCCATCACTGTTCCTTCCTTCATCATCATATGGCATTTATTATACTAATAGAAACATGTATTTTCTTACATTGTTGGGATAGGGTCCCCTATGGCCATTTTTGGGGTTAAAATCCTAAGTTTTGGGGTACAAAGCCCATGTTTTTGTATCAAAAGTGTAAAGTCTCCGCATTTTGTGGATGTAGAGCGCGAAGATGTAAAGTGTCATAAAGGGTTTCCACCCTTCATTTATGTAAGTCATGTCGGCTTTAGGATATCTAGCCATGGTCCGTGGACCACGGGATTGTATAAAAAGGGAAGTCTTAGAAGAGTTGAAGGCAGTGCATTTCTTGGTATGTTTTGAGTCATTGACGAAGGTAATGGGTTTGTGAGAGTTAAGAGTGAAGAGTCTTAGCATAGGAAAGAGGCTCTACAATTCTGTGTGTAGAGGCCTAGGGTAGAATTCCATAGCTGAGTGTGTGGACCCCTGCAGTCATGTGTGCAGGATAGTTAGAGTCTGTAAAGAAGATATGAAGCATCAATAAAGAGAATTATTATGGAATTATCTGTCTATGATCTATTTTACTTCTGTTATAAATGCATGTGGTTATGTTATGATGAGTACTGGGTTTATGTTTTATTGATGCATGAATCCATATGTTTTGCTTCGTTATATGAATGCAAGTAAGAATATCCATTTACGTGAAGATCATCTTAATGCATGTTGAAGTTATTAGATACTTAAGCTAATTTGGGTAAATACAGAAGTAAGAGTAATTATAGAGGTGCATAAGTGTCTGATTCACCTATCTAGGGTATGCGAAGGATAGTCATAGACCTTCACGAAGGTCTAGAGGAAACCTAAGAGAAGTATATCGATAAGCCCTAAAATTCTTATCGACTGACGCAAAGGAAGGTTTAGGGTATAAACGACATCACTACCATCTCTTGGTGTGGAAACTTGGTTCCTACATCCCCCCATATTGCTTTGAGTGAGACTTCAGTCCGCACTCTACAAATTGATTCCAAAAGGGCCAGTAGTGTAGGGATCTTCCTAGCTAATTAATGCTAAACCTGGGTCAGGGCCCATCAAGCCAACAAATGGTTTCATTGTTGGGACCAGGATCTGCATAGGGAGATGTGTGATGTCGCATCACTGGAATCCAACTAAGAAGGAGATCAAAGACTAGTTGGATAAAAATATCCACAAATTCATGGTGCAAGAGAAAAAGAATATGCGATTGACGAAAGAATAATGGTTAGATAGATATATGTACATAGAGATACATGAAATATTCTTTTGTTCCTTCTTGGTGGAATTATACAAGTGGATCACGAAATTGGCAGATGATGAAGGAAGGTGGAGGCTTGACGGTCATATAGTCTGGACCCCAGAGTTAGTGTGGAGATTAGAAGCCTTTTAAGATAAGATTGCACATGTTGTCGATCATTGGCTTGATTGTATCATAGGAGGGTTTGTGGTAGAGTTTGTGGTTGATACTTCCGTCAGTTACAATGAAGCAAAGTGATGCTTCTTCAAGGGACCTCGAGGTAGTTATTTAAGATCTTTAAATACTTGGATTAATATGCTATTGTGTGAAAAGTAGGTTATGCAATTACCTTGATTTTTGGAGCTACGCGAAGTGGAAAAACTATTCAGGGATAGAGGGAAAATACACCCTAAATATAGCTTGCTGATTAGACCTCATCTGAGTGACGATAAGGAAGTAGCACAAGCTTCTCCGCAGACCACTATTTAGTTGATAAGACAACGGTTACTGTCAATACCCCATCCACCCACACCACCTCCATCTTCACCTTTGCTGCATACGCCTTCGCCCACAGCACACCACCATTCAATATGGAAAATTAAGTAAAGTTGTCCATGTTCAAGGGGTTGGGAAGTAAGGACCCAAACCAATTTTGGTTCATCGTGAAGGCTATATGGGAAGCTCAGAGTATTACAGATGACCAGATGAATAAAGCAACATTGGTCACTACTTTACAAGAACGCGTGCTAAAATGGTATATTAAGTACTGCACTGGCAACCTGATGGCTGCATTAGCAGATATTCAGACCGCGCTGAATAAGGAATTCAGTAGGCCTAAGTCTAAAGTTCAATCGATTGTTGGATTCAAGGAGATCATGATGAAGCCTAGAAAGACACCCTGGGACCTAGATCAGAGATTGAAGTGCACAATCCATGAAGCCAACATGAATCTTACAGATGGACAACACCACAAATGGTTTTTGGCTTCACTCCTACCTCATCTAAGGGTTGCTTTGTCACAACAAAATATTGGGACCCAGGTGGAAGCCCTGGATATTGCAATGAGATTTCATGAGACACTGGTGTAAGATGCTAATTTAGGGGTTCAACAGACTCACATGCAGTTACAAAACCTGTGCCTAGAATTTTAGAGTATGAAGAAAGATAGAGCAGTTTCATCGGAGGTGCATGAAGAAGTTTGGTGCTTGAAGTGAAAAATTTAGGGGCATGACAAAGATCATTTCTGAGTCTTCGTGAATTATGCTGCAGTAAGGGGGTCGATGCCTCTGAGGCTAGAATCTCAATGCAAGCCAATTACAGGGCTCGTGCTATTATGTGCTATCTATGAGGTAGCTAGAAAGCATGTGATAAGTAATTGCCATTTGGTACAACAATTTGTACAGACATCGAAACAACTCTTCTACAACTTTTGTCAATAGGTGGGTCATGATGAGCATAATTTATATAGTTATGAGCTAATGATGGATAGAACGCCCGCATATAGGGTGCAGGAAGAAACATGGCTTCTAGAACAAGGCACAGGGGGAGTGCGATGTGAATATCAGCGGCACAGATGAGGCCAAGGTGGAGGAGGACCTGGTAGAGGTCTAGGACAGGTTATTTGTTACAATTGTGGGGGACCTGGACACTACACATGAGGATGCACGAACCTGACACATCTGTCATCCCGATATTGTACTCAGTTTGACCTTGTGATAGAGGATTTCCATGTATTATTAGCTAAGATACACGAAAAGCGGGGGCCAGGCTTAGCAGCCAACTCAAAACCTGGAGATGATGAGGGACGAGCCTTGCGAAGAGGATCCTAAGGTAAATATTGTGCTACAGAGTGGAGTAACTACTGGTGAAGATAAGGGGAGGCAGCCTGAAGAAACTGAATGGGTCTACAAAGTGCCAGAAAAGGATATTGGGTTTGATCTAGAGCATGCAAGGGAAATGTTTATGGAAGAAAATAAAAGCTTCATTGAGGCCTCTACCTAAGGAAGTCAAGATAAGCCAACTAAAGAGATGGACCCTTCTATGCTTACTACTTTCTTAGAGACCTGTAGGAAACTGCTGCATGATAGCAAGGCTGTGAAAGGACTATAGGAGATGATAAATAAGTGTGCCAGAAAAGAAAATGCTCGTGACGAACTACACATAGTTAGGAAGATTGGTAAGCATAAGGTAAGAATGGGGCATGAGATGAGGCTCACTACGCAGATAGGAGAATATGAGATGGATCAAGTTATTTTGGATCTGGGGTCAGACATGAATGTTTTTCCTAAACAGACATGGGAAAGGATGGGGGGACCTGTGTTGCAGTGGTCTCTGATTTAGTTGAGAATGGAAAATCAGCAGAAAATCATCCCCATGGGAAGATTGCAGGGAGAGATAGTTGATTAAGTGCATGAGTGCATTGGTTGATTTTGAAGTGATAGAGATTGTGGATGACAAAAATCCCTATCCTGTGCTCCTTGGGATTGATTGGGTGACTGACATGAATGGGGTAATCAATTTAAAGAAGTTGAAGACGATATTTGAGAAGAAATCTCTCCACGTAGTAATGCCCCTGGACCTTACATAAGGACTGTGCTATATTGAACCTGTCTGTGATTATGAAACTGACGATGATTTAGACCAGATTTATAAGATAATGGCGCGAGATTAGGATTGGGTGAATCCAACAATAGATGGATGCACTGCCAAGGACTACGAAAGTTCCTATGCATCTAATTTAGATGAGGATTTGTAGCACTGGAAGAATCAACTACATGAAGTATCTATGCTGCACTATAATATGATGACCAAGTCACTACACTATGTATCATCGGAGGTAAGGATTCTGACTTATTATGATGGTTTAACGGATGTCGATAAATTTTTGGATGCATTTGAAAGGGAAGTGTCAAGGAAGCATCGCTTCCAAGCCTTGGATTGGGCACTGCGTGCTACGCTTACGAGATGGTGGGGTACGTAAAAAGATAGTTTTGATGATTGGTGCATGTATAGAAAGATGATGAGATTGTGGTTTCGTCACCCACAAGTTTAGCTAACAGAGAAATATGATGGAAGGGTTGATCCACGCGATCACTTGGCATGGACTAAGGTTTATGGAGCAGAGCCTCAGCCTGAATGGGTGCATCTATTTTGCCATACTTTAGATGTAATACTAATGAACTAGTACTTGGAAACAGAGGTCCACCATGGACTAAAGAATGGGACATTTTGCAACAAGGATTCTTGATGACATTTATCTTTGAGGAAGGATTTGAATGCATTGATGAGATATTGCAAGAAGTCAAGGCAGCGATCTTCAGAATACCATAGGATCCCTTGGACTTAATTCAATCGGATTGGATGACCCGGCTATGCCACGCACTAGAGTGCTACAATGGGACTGTAGAAGACGAGTATGAGGATATGAGGAACCTTAATATCAGAGACTAAAGGTCACCACGAATTTGAAGGACTGCAAATTGAAAATCCAAATATCACCGCGTCACTAAAAACATGACAAGTGAACATTGGAACAGAGGCGGAGCTGAAATTTGCAAAGATTGGGGACTACTAAGATGACACAATGGTAGATAAGGTCACTGAATTTCTTCGAGAATATCAATACTTGTTCCCTATGGATTTTTCATATTTTAAAGGGATAATAGGGGACCTGGGAGTTATGAAAATTACGTTGAAACCAAATGCAAAGCCGATCAAGAAGAGGCCTTACCGCCTCAATCCGAAGTATAAGGAACAGGTTCACTTAGAGTTGGATAAAATTCTTGTGGTGGGTATTATTGAACCAGTAGAAGAGTCTGATTGGGTAAGCCCAAAAGTAGTTTAGGAAAAGAAACAGAAGGATGAAATAAGGTCATGCGTATATCTCAAGAAGCTGAATGACACTTGCATGCATGATCCTTTCTTGACTTCGTTCACCAATGAAGTGTTGGATAATGTAGGAGGACAGTAAGCATATTCATTCATAGATGGGTTCTCAAGGTACCATCAGATCAATATCACGTTGGAAGATAGAATTAAAATGACCTTCAAAACTAAATGGGGGTGCTTTTAGTTTACTGTAATGCCTTTTTGACTAAAGAATGCGATAGAGATCTTTTCGCGCATAGTCATCATAGTGTTTAAGGACTTCAATAAGAAGTTTCTAGAGGTATACTTTGATGATTGGATAGTGTTTGGGCTAGTGAAATTCCATGTAGCAAGCCTATGATTGATTTTGGATACATACCGGAGGTATCAGATCACACTCAATTTGAAGAAATGTTTGTTATGTGTTCCTTACGGAATCTTGCTGGGCCATGTGGTGTGTAGACAATGATTAACGATCGACCCAACTAAGATAGCAGTTATAATTAATTTAGAGGCACCAAGAAGTGTGAAAGAGCTGTGCGCAATGTTGGGGCATACAAGATATTATCAAAAGTTCATTAAGAGTTATGCCCAAATTACTGCGCTAATGGAGAAGCTGCTAAAGAAGGATGCTACATTCTGTTGGAATGAAGAGCGTTAACAAGGCTTAGATGTGTTAAAGGAAAACATGGTCATTGCACTGATCCTAGTCTTCCTCGATTGGATGAAGTAATTTCATGTGCATGTGGACACTTCATGTATTGTGCTTGGGGCATTACTAACGCAGGCTAGTGAGGGAGAGTTGTATCACCCTATAGTGTTGTCGAGTAGGAAGTTTTCTAAAGCTGAGAAGAACTATTCAACGATGGAATGTGAAGGTTTGGCTATGGTGTATGTGCTCTAGAAGTTCATACATTACTTGTTAGGTGGACACTTCAAGATGTATATAGACCATTCTGCATTGAAGTACCTGATTAACAAGCCTATGTTGGGGTGGGAGATATGCAAATGGCTCTTGTTGTTTTAGGAATATGATTTCGAAGTTATTGTGAAGCCAAGATGATTGAATGTAGGACCAGATCATCTGTCGCACATTGACATAGGAGAGGAACCTACTAATTTGGAGGAAGGATTTCTTGACATGCAACTCTTTGCAATGCATGTCACGAATAATAACTTTGCAGATATCATCACTTCCTGATGACGGGGATGACTCCAGAGCGGTATAATAGTCAACAAAAGAAGGAGTTGGTGGTGCGTGCAACATAATTTTTTGTCATTGGAGGCCATTTATATAAAATGGGCTTGGATGAAATTCTATGATGCTATGTACCAAAATTTGAATGGATCAACATCCTCATTAAAGCTCATGGAGGAGCCACGTGAGGAAATTACATAGGAAATGAAACAACACAGAAAATTTTACACGTTGGGTTGCAGTGGTCGACACTGCATAAGGATTCCAAGGCTTATTGTAGGGCATGTGATGAATGTCAGAGGATGGGTAGGCCATCGCAAAGGCATGAGCTACCTTTGAATCCATAGCTGTCACTACACCCATTTGACAATTGGACGATTGATTTTTTAAGACCAATTCAGCCACCAGGAAAGAAGACAAGTGTGTGGTACATCATCACTATGACTCAGTGTTTGACCAGATGGGCAGAGGTGTAGCCTGTGAAGCACTGTATAGGGGCAACAATAGTGAAGTTAATCTTCAAGTATGTGCTAACTAAGTTTAGTTTCCCAAATATTTTGATGAGCAATCATGATACACATTTCCTTAATAAGACAATAGGCGCGTTGGCAGCAGAATTCCAAGTTTATCACCAAAAGAGTATGTCGTATCACCCACAGGCTAATGGGATGGTTGAAACATTTATTAAGATATTGGAGAATGCACTGATGAAGGTTTGAAATGCACAAAGAAATGACTTCGATGTGTGAATACCTACAATGA
This sequence comes from Pinus taeda, assembly GCA_000404065.3. NCBI lineage: Eukaryota > Viridiplantae > Streptophyta > Pinopsida > Pinales > Pinaceae > Pinus > Pinus taeda. Next base: position 82,804 of record APFE031175699.1, read on the forward strand.
TATGGGCTTACAGAATGACCTGCAAAAAGCTAACTAGACAAACACCTTTTAGGCTGGTTTATGGTGTAGAATCTGTGATGCCGATGAAGTACATTATACCTAGTCTATGCATAGTGGAATTCACAGGAATGGCAGATCGCAGAGCCCTGGAAGAGAGGCTCACATAGCTGACAGAGCTAGAAGAGGATAAATATTTGGCTGGATTTCATCAGCAAGTTCAAAAGGAGCATGAAAAGGCATGGCATGATCAACACATCAAACTGCACACCTTCAAGGTAAATAATTTAGTGTTATTATATGACAAAAAGTTTGATAAATTTGTAGGAAAATTTTGGATGCATTGGCTAGGGCCCTATGTCATAAGGAGATTACCGATGGTGGAGAAGTTTATAAGGTGAAATTGAATGGAGATCCATTTCCAGGGAAGGTAAATGGTAGCCGATTGAGGCCATACACTGGGGATTTGGCTAGATGACTATATGATGGAAGTATAGTCTCAGTGCTCCAGGCAGCTTAAAGGAGGCACGATAATATAAACTACACTGCCCGAGTTGTATACCTGTGTGACTGGGGGACTGCGTGGAAAGGAGGAACATCACAGTATCAACAGAAGCATGAGGGGAGTTGTGATAGAGGAGGAGCAACCACACAAGGTAGCTAGAAAGTGACCATTACGGTCACTATTCATGATTTGTTAGTGAGAAAATGGCTAAGAGGAGTAGGGGGCGGCATTTAAGGTAGAATTTAAGTGCGAGATATTTGGAAATATGATGCCAATATAGAATTTATGAACGGAATTTTGGTGGTATGGTCGGATTCAAATTCATATTTGCCTATAAATTGGAGATGGTCACCCGACAAGAAACACTTTGCATTTTGAGACTTGAGCTGTCGAGCTATTAATTGCGCATGAACCCTGAGAGTTTTTAGTCTTTGGTGTCTAGTTTAGTGTTTGACAGGTTTCCTAAGGACACCTAGGATCTCCTTACTAGGCTCATGTCGGTGCCCATGGAAACTGCAAGTGCTGGAGGATCAATGGCCTTTGAGGGGGCTGCCCCTAAGATCGTAAGTGTAGAAGTGCCAAAGTCGACAAGGTCGCCCAGGCTGAGGCCTGTGCCAACAAAAGAGGGGCCTAAGGCAAAGAAAGACAAGTAGAAAGTGACAAAACCAGTGTAGGAGTCTCCAAGAAATCACCAGAAGAAAGAGAAGCCCACCGTGCAGGAGAAAGGTAAGGTGGTAGACCTAGAATTTGACGAGGGCATTGAAGAAACTAGTATGGGCATAGAGGATATAGATATTGAGGGGGTAGACCCTATATCCAAGTTACCATAATACATCCCTCTGCACCAAAATAAGGTGAAGGTCCCATAGGACCCAAATTAGGGAAATTTTCTACTTAACACACTGTTGCTACCAAACCAGATCATATTGGAAGGTCTACACTTTTCGCGTCCCACATTTGAAGTTATAGGATTGGGACTTGGCTAATACTAAGTGGTTTCACCACTTTGTGATTAATACATTTATGACTTTCATCTTCTATAAGGATTAATATTGTCAAGAAGCTGTTGTGGATAATCAATTTCTCGCATAACTGACCCTCAGTTAAGGTAGCCACCCAGATCTTAGCTGGGAAAACAATGAAGAAGTGTTGCACAGATGAAGTGTCGGGACCAGTTGTGTCATTAGTGGCCCAGTGCACGAAGGGTGTAAAATTCAATTGTGTGTGCTACCTCTGGAGCTAGTTCCTCATGAAATATAGAGAAGCACAAGACTAGAGTAAGACCTTCCATTAAGCATGGAATTTTTATCAATCATACTCGTCGCATGGGAATTACCGGAGGATAGTTAATTTCCTTTGATCACTTTTTATCTGCTAGAAGCAGTGAATTTGCTTCGCTATGGGCCACAAAGGACTCCGAGAGGGTCATGGACAATAAGATATCTTGGGTGCTGATGGAGGTAAGCATCTGCATCGTGATGAACCTCATGACGTAGCTCTCACCAACTATCTGTGAGCAGTTGTTGGGATATGGGGAGTTCAAAGAGGACTTCCACTGTGTCTCTATTTGGGCATGGAAGGACCCTGAGCGGAAGTGGTATGATCTCCCATAGCTTGCGAAGGATGATGCAATCCTAGCGTTCATTCAGCGTTGGCTAGCAGAGTGGCACATGGCCTTAGATTTGTCAACTGGGTCCAGTAAGTCTGCCAGAAAGTAGAAGAAGGTAGAGGCCCGGTTGAAGATGCACCAGTTGGATGAAAGGAGGAAAAGGGAGGTTGAGGAGAAAGCTAAAGCAAAGCACGCTATAAAGGAGCAGGCCGAAGAGAAGGAATGGGAGGAATAGCACGACTCGAACAAAAGTCATAGGTCCCCTTCGCCGTAGACAGAGGATGAAGAGCAACATTCAGAATAGGGTGTGGAGAGTAGGAGAGTACTCTGTTGTGGAGAAAGCACACTCGGGAGTAGGAGAAAGAAGGGTTGTGGAAGAAGTCCAAGGCCAGTAAATCATTGCTCGACCTAATCACCTTGATAGAAGGTGACTTGGATGACACCAAAGATAAAGTAAGGGATGCAACTGTGGAGCTGCTGCAATAGTTTAAGCAGTAGCAGGAGCAAGCATTGGTTGCCATTCAGATGGGTCTACACGAGCTAGAGATCCAAAATATCCAATTGCAAACCGGTGTAGGGAGGGGTAGCATGCTGTCGACTAGCTTGGTACTAGGGACCTACGAAGTAGTGGAGACGGTTTGCTCCTTGGATCCCTTAGCCGTCGCACTACCGGATGGAGCTTTGACTATGGAAGTAGAAGCTGAAAAGGCTACTATAAACACTCTCAAGAAGGTTGGGTTGAACTTGGTTGTGCTTCCAAGTCAAGCCCTTCACACCTTGCAGGCAAGTGTGATCGCATAACTTCAGGCTCAAAAGTAGTGCGTGCTGAGTGTGATCAGTGACCAAAAGGTAAAGAATGCGCAAATGTTCATTGAAAATACTTCTGCAATTGACACACTGAAGAAGGTTTAGCAAAATAATGAGCACACTATGGCAGTAGTCGTTGAAGCATGCAAAACTATTTTGGAGCTTCATATCCGAGAAGAAGCGCCGGTAGAGGAAAAATTTGGAAGCTCGTTACAGGTGTGTGTGATGTGTTAGAAAAATAAATATTATGAAGCAATGGAACACTTAAAATATTGCAGAAATATAAACACAGAAAACGCATAAAACAAGAGAGACACAGATATACGTGGTTCACCCAGTTTGGGCTACGTCCACCTCGAACAGCCAGTCCTTCCT
>APFE031175707.1:10791-40875 GCA_000404065.3 Pinus taeda
TCTTGCTCGGGCTTTGTCTTCACCTCAGCTCTGATACCATGTTAAGTTATGGTATGTTCTATGCTTATAACAATTTACATCTTTTTTCTTATTATATTCCACAGATTAGCAATCACATGTACATAAAGTAAAGGGCAGATAGAACATTAAACGATTGACAGAAAACAAGCCAAGACAAGAGACACAAGATGTGGCGGCTAGCCAGGGACAAACCCCACAATGTGTGGGGAAACCCTTTGATCAAATCTTAATTTATCTTCAATAATTCAACGGAGAGAAATAGTACAATAAATGTGATTCATATCAGCAGTAGCAAATCCTAGATCAACAGCATCAACATTAGCGGCTTCATCATCAAACTAGGGCAGACGATATCTCACAAACCGTTCATCGGATGGACTTCATTCCACCACCAGAAGTTGTGGCTTTCAGAGGAGGTTGAGATGAACCTATAGCGTAGTTCCAAAGAGGAGATCTTCTAGGCCTCACAAGTCAATCTTTACTTCTGCAGTTGCAGCTTTAGTTTCTGCAGTTTCCGGCTTCAAACTAGGGCAGTCGATATCTTGCAAACCGTTCATTAGATTGACTTCATTCCACCACCAGAAGTTGCAGCTTTCAGAGGAGGTTCAGATGAACCTATAGCGTAGTTCCAAAGAGGAGATCTTCTAGGCCTCACAAGTCAATCTTTACTTCTGCAGTTGCAGCTTCAGTTTCAGCAGTTTCCGGCTTCAAACTAGGGCAGTCGATATCTTGCAAACCGTTCATCAGATTGACTTCATTACACCACGAGAAGTTGCAACTTTCAGTGGAGGTTCAGATGAACCTACATCATAGTTCCAAAGAGGAAATCTTCTAGGCCTCGCAAGTCAATCTTTACTTTTGCAGTTGCAGCTTCAGTTTCAGCAGTTTCCGGCTTCAAACGTGTGAGAGAGAGAGACCCATTTCATGCAGTAAAAGAACTCATATTTGCGTAGTAGAGAGAGGAGAGATGGATGATAGTGGTTCAAATGAGGAAAGTCCTCTTATATTTATACACAATGTTGGTGGGTGAATAGATGCGACTGTTGGGCTTCTGAGCCTACATGAGTTGTAGCTCGGCTTGATAATAATTCCATAATCAAAAGAAATTCATATCTCCATGAATACTTATTGGAATCGGATGATCTTTATATCAATCGTACACCTCTCGACGAGAGGAATCTAATAAAAATATTATCAGCCATGAATAAGATGACCCACATGAAGTTTTACCCTGGTTGCCAATTTTAACATATAAGGATAGACTGTGACAGCCAAAGTGCAATTTTCTTGGCAAAGAACTTTGCTTATCATTCTAAGACAAAGCACATTGATATTCAATATCACTTTGTGAGGGATATGATAGGAGACAAAAAGGTGTTGCTAGTAAAGGTGGGCACTTTGAAGAATACTGTGGATGCATTGACAAAATATGTGAGCTCTGATAATTTCTCTTGGTTTAGAGAAACAATGGGTGTTTTAGGGCTGAATAAATGACTAAGCTCTCCTGTGGCCCCCTATGGAAAGAAAACAAGAAGTGGGAGAATGTTGGGTTGTGTTGTATTCTTTCCATGACTAGCCTATGTAGTTAACTAGGGGATTAGAGGGGGGACAGAGCCCTCCCTTCGCTGTGCTGATTGTGCAGTGGGGGTGTCATAGGGGGTTTGAGGAGGGTGAGTAGCCCCCCTTTACGTGGTTTGGAGCAATGCCCCAGGGATATTTTTTTTGGACCCTATATTAGGTTGGGCAAACCTACCTATGGTTTTCAGTCCATGGTTTTGGACGCGATGGTTTTCGGTCTATGGTATTGGATGCTTTGGCATGTATAAATATGTATTGTAACATTAAAAAGAATATAATGAAAAATCAAGCTTGTAGTCCTGGTTTTGAGATCTAGGGGAAAATCTCTATGTATATGTGTTTTATGTGTTATGCTCTCGCATTTGTTTATTTTCTATTCTTAGAATTCATACGCAGGTAATTTCTATATGGGGTTAAAACCTACAACAAAAAGTAAACTACTTTATTCTTGAAACAATTATTGCTTCAAAAGCCAAAATCTAGTTGCGGGAAATGAGAATCTAGCTAATTGTAGGAAATTAAATTCTAGCCAATTGCAGGAAAATAAATTATTGAAATGAAACAATTCTACATGAAAGGAAATATATTTAAAAACCTTTCCACTCAATAATTAATAGACTCCAATTGTAATTTAATACACTTTGAACTCAACAAAAAACATAAAAGATACTATGATTCTATAATCAACATTGAGAGCACAACATGTAACTCAACTAAATTAATTAAATCTCTAAATATGTTATAACTATTCAGACATGGAGAAATCTAAATGTTTTTTGAACCATGAAATTGTTACAAGAAAGACAGAAAATATAATTTGTTACACACTTTGAACTCTACAAATTAAGAACTACCCATAGGATTAGGAAAATAGAGAAAACATCAAGAATACTAAATACTAAATTTAAATAAAAATACAATAGTACTTAAGTGTTATATTCTTTACATGACTAACCCCATGCAAGATTTATATGCACCACACACATAGCGGGTATGGAGGGGAGTGGTAACCCCATTGCATGTGGTTCAAGGCAACATCCTGAATTTTTTTTTAGATGGTTCTTTGCATCCATTTTTCATGATTTCTACACATGGTTTTCACTTTTAGTAGTTTTCAAGTGCATGGTGGTTTTTCCATGGTTTTGTAGATCCAATCAATGAAACTATGATTGTATTCTAATCCAAGGTTAATGGACTGTGGGTTTATGAACGCTACAACATACACATGTTATATTGTAACATTGTAAAGATAATATATTGAAAGATCTAGCTTTCTTGGTCTTGGTTTCCAGGATTTTTTTTTTTTTTTGTAATGTGTGTGTTTTTCATTCAATCTTCTTTTCTTTATTGAATTTTTTTTGCAGGAATTATAGGTGCAAGGTTAAAACCTATGTTTAGTATTAGATAAGTTTTTACTTCAAGGGGACACCTTTGTGGCTAAGGGGTTTGGCTCGGGCTTGTGGTAGACCCTATCATAGTGGGAGATATACATAAGTTATTATTGTGGTGAAAAGGAAATGGTGAGTAGTATGAAGATAGAGATCAAGAAATTGAGTGGGAAAAAGAATTTCTGGTGGGCAGGGATCAACAGATCATTGTGGATCTGGGTATTGCACCAATAGGGATATTAAGAAAATACTATACCAAGTTGGATAAAAAGGAAAAGACCACAATATGATTGTGTCTCTCATATTTAGTATTATTGAATGTTTGAGAGGAAGCTAAAGTGAAGGATTTATGGGAGAAGTTAGGGGTTTTGTATCAATCTAAGTCCATGATGAACAATTTGTTCTTGTAGAAGAAGCTATATGACCTAAACATAAAGGATGGAGAGTTAGTGACAAAGAATTTTAATGCCTTCAATATTTTGTTAAGTAAGCTATTATCTATTTATATTAAGATTTCATATGAAAATAAGTGCATTAGTTTGCTATGTTCTCTACCAAACGCATGGGATAGTGTGGTTGTTGCCATCTGTAGTAATGCAGTTTCTTTAAAGTTTGATAAAATAGTCTCCTCCTTGTTATTCGAGGAGATGAGATGGAAAAACATGGAAATACATAATGGAGATTCTTTGTGTATAAGAGGAAAATCCAAAAGTAGAAATAAAAATAAGTTCTTGAGTAGGAGATCTAAATCTAGAGGAAGATCTAAATCTTTAAGAAAGTTTATAAAGTTATGTTGGATATGTGGAAAATAAGAGAATTACAAGAATGATTGTAGATCTAACATTCCTGAGAAAGAGAAGGGATTTGTAGATGTTCCTTCTGCAAAAGGAAAAATGTTCTCAGATGAAGAGGGGATGTGTACTTGGTTTCTTCAAGTACACATGTAGATCACGAGGCATGGTTGGTCGACTTAGTTGTATCTTATGATATGGCTCCTCACAAGGAGTGTTTTGCGATATGAAAGATTCAATGGTGATGATGCTTTCTTAGGAGATGACTCAAAAACTAGAATCATAATATGAGGAAAACTCAAGTTGAATCTCATGGGTGGACGTATTAGAACACTCCCTAGTGTTTTGCACATCCTAGGATTAGCTAGAAATTTGATTTTTGAAACCAAGATGAGTGATGAAGGCGCAATAATAGTGTTTGAAAAGTATTTCTATAATATGGTTCAACGAGAAATTTTATTTATTTTAATGGTCCCTCCCACCCAATTGGAATTTCCAGGATTATGGGAGGTATTAGTTTTAACTAACATGACCTCCATAGTTTCAGTATGAAGATGGGGTTGGCAAAAAATTCCTTCTCCACCATATTTTATGAAATTAACTTTAGAAAACACCATCACATCCATCTCATGAAGATCTTTCCAAAGATATGAAATTTATCCCAATCCAATTCCTAGATTGAAAGTTATGCCCTTTTTAAACATTGACCAATTAATCCTTGCCACATCAACAAGATTTTTCCACAGCATTCAAAATATCCATGTGGCATCCATGTAGTCATGGTTCTTGCCACCTTAGTCTAGTTTTTGGTCCCATAGGGCCTGACCCTTTTCATTTTGCAACATTTCTATGTTATATCTAATCCTTAGGGAAATCCAGGTGCACATGAAAATTCCCAAGTGACATCCTCCTTGGAACCTAGGAATTCTAGATCTCCAGACCGAGTATCATGGTAGTTCATCCCTTGCACACATCCAGGGCTACAAATATTTGTTGTATTCCCTTAACCTGAGATGTCCTAGATCTTGGATACATCCTCCACTCATGAATTAATCTAACCATGTGCCATTAAACCTTCTTGGAGAGCCCACTTCAAATAATCATATGAAATTTGGCTTGTAGATAAATTTGGCTTCATTCCTTCGTACTCGCAAATGGGACCCACCCCATATTTTACCTTCTACTTACTCTCTCTAGAAGATATGCAGATCATTTTGAATCCATTTCATTCTCAAAATGCCCAAATGTAAACTTGTTGAATCCCCAAGTTCCTGAATACATTCGGAAGTCCTAAAATACATCTAGTCTAGATAGAAAACCCTGTCAATGACTTATATAGCCCTAGATATAAGTCTGATTCTCTACAGTGATTAGAATTAGAAACTCTAAGGATTTGAAGGGACCTTTCTAAATCTCTCCTTGAAACCTCTTGTTGCTCATAACACTAATTAATGTAGGAATGAAACCCTCATTCAACACTAACATTCCATATGTTGACACCTAATCTTTAAGGATTAGGAAAATATTATAAATATTGTAAATATGAGAATAAGTAATAGAAAATGCTTTAATAATAATGCTCACAAGTGTTGATTTAAGTCTTGAGGTCATGTGCACTGAATTTGTGTGTTATAATTCCTGGTATGCATTATAAAGTTTTTATTACTCCTAGGGAATGGATTTCCTAGATTGAAACTCTTGTATACTGGTGCATTGGTTCAAGAATGTTGGAGCATGAGTTAAATGTTTTATTAAATGTTGGAGCGTGAGTTTGGATTTTGCATTGTTGACTACATTCGCTATGTTGCATTGGTGTGTTTTAAGAGTTATTTAAGATATGTATCGAAACATATATATATATATATGTGTGTGTGTGTGTGTGTGTGTGTGTGTGTGTGTATATATTATTATATTATATTATATATAATTATATTTGATATATATATATCTGTTGTGGGTGTATATTATATCTTAATATTATATAGATTGTATTGCGTCTACATTATTTCATTCACTCGAACAATGGAATTCATATGTATTGGTTCATACTATGTGTTGGTTCGAAATTAGGATATGTGTTTGTGCATTGGTAAGGTATGTATGTGATGTGAATTGGTTCATATATGCAGTGGTATATATATTTGTTATATGTAGGTTATATATGCAAGAACTTATATATGCTAGTTGTATTTGCAAGATAATTTATATTCTATGCATATTTATGAGTGTTGAATTTATCAAAGTAGTTGTCTGAGATAAAGAACCTGAAGTCAAACTTGATAATTCCAACATTTTTTTAGGGTCTTTTGATTAATTTTTGGGGACAAAGTTGTATGAATTTAGCAAATATTCATTCACTTATCTGCATAGTTGGAGTAGTTCTCATTATAACCAAATATAACTACCATGAATGGTCCAGAAAGATAAAGCATACTCTCATTTTCAATGAACTTTGCAAAGGTGTATGTGAAGGAAAAGGTGACAATCCTCCAAAAAATTCCACTTTAGGCAAAGAGCTCACCATATGGGTGAACAATAACATCAAGCCCTATGCCTTGAGTTTTACATAAATCAATGAAGAGGCGAGTCATCATATTGCACCATTTACAAACACTTTTAGTGCTTTAAAGAAGTTGGAAGACCTATATGATTCACACTGAGAGCTTGGAGTAGTCCAGTTAATGATCAAACTCTTTAATCTTGAATTGAAATATGATGATCCCCTTTCCCTAGCCTTTGAAATAAGAGCTATTACGCATGATATAGAATCCACTAGTGTTAAAATGGATGTTCCTCTCACAAATTTTGTCATGGCACTATATCCCACATATTCCCACTATATTGAATCATTACAAGCTAGTGGTAGAATTAAAGAGATTACCTTTGACTCTCTTGTGGAGAAGTTTTCAGAAAGAGAGAAATTGTTTGAAAAGGGGAAGATAGTTTCTCAGTCTTTTGAAGATGTGTTGATTTGGATTATCTCAGCTACCAAAATTAACCAAGATCTTTTACTTCTATGATGTTAACAAAATTGCATGTGAAAGAGTATGAAAACCACATCTCCATACTTTAGAGAAGATGAAACATAAAGGAAACCGTCAAATAAAAGAACTCACACAACTTGATAATGGATTTCGTCTAGTGTGGACTACATCTATGGGCCCGATGTCAAGAGTGCGGAGGTTGCTTCATTAAATGTTGCAAGATGATAATGAATACATGATGTATTCCTTGTTAATAAAAGGAAGATCTCCCTTAACTAGAGTGACATGTCTCTCTCCCAGGTGACCTTCTTCTATAAGAATTCTCACTCATAAAATTTCTCCTTCAACATGACAAAAGATCAAACTCTCACATAAAGTGATATACAAGGATCCTCCAACATAGTGACAAACAAGGATATCAACATCAAAGCATCATCTTGGCAAAAGTAAAAAAGAATATATGGCATCAGTGCATCTTATATCTCCACTTCCAGGGAAGGTATGAAAATTCACACCTCTATTGAAGAAAAAAACTACATGGTTGAATTCCTAATGAAAAATCGTGAAATATGACTGTAAACTTGACCCCTTTTTGACTCGGTCAAATTTGGGCTCCCTAAGCATCTCAAAAATTCCTCAAAGATTATCTTCTGCTGGATGTCTAGAATTTTGATTCTCAGATGAAGAATCTGAGCACACCATCGCATTCCTTGCAGAAAACTAAGAAGAATGAGTATAAAGTTGGCATAATTTTGGCATCGTCAAGAGTCGGCCCTAGGGAATCTTAAAGATTCCTCAAAGATTTTTCATAGCGAATATTCTTTGGAATATTCCATAACATATGCTCTAACAATATTCCTAGAATATTCTTGAGATTCATGACTTCATTGGCCTTCTTGCACCCTCTTCTCTCATGTATTCTCCATTGTTCCCTTTGAACCATTTGAATGACATTTTATGACAAAGTGTGAGGGTGAATAAGACAAAGTGTGTAGTTGGCACAATGGTTGGCATAGTCATATTAGGTTACCTGTTGTTGGGGAGGTTTTGGGTTCAAAACCCATGGAATCCTAATTTTTCTTTAATATGCTTTTAAAGTCCAATTTTTGTTTTAATATAGTTTTCAAACCATATAATATATGGAAATCGTATGTCCATATTTTAACGACTCCCAAAACCATGAGAATAAGACAAAAATGGAGGTTGCACCATGCCAAGACCACTTGGCCTAATTTTAGGTGGCTTGTGGCACATGTGATTGGGCCATGTGGCAGGCTCCCATTGGTCCACATCATATGCCATTTTACATGACATGTGTCAACTTGTGGTGTTGCCACATCACTTGCTTCTGGGTCCACCTAGTTTGTTGTATGAGCTACCACATTAGCTCTATGGGTCCCACTAGGCATACTAAATTTGTTGCCACGTTTCATCTGTACAACTTGTCACGTGGAAAAATTTTGACTTTGACTTTGACTTTTTCCCAGTCTGACTGAAACTTTGACTGAGCATAACTTTCACATACAAACTCGGATTGAGGTGGAATTTGCATTGTTGGAATCAAGAAGATGAGCTCTACACTTTAGTATTGTTTTCAATGAAATCTAAATAATTTTATTCTCTAAGCCTTTCTAGAGCCACCTTGATCATTCCTCCCCACTAAGGAGAATTGTTTCCTCCAAAATCATGAACACTATATGCAATCTATTGCACTCCCTCATTTGCACAACAAGTGCCTTAATATGACACACTTCCTTCTCCTTCACCTTTGTCCTTCAGAGTAATAAGTGATGAATCGACACCTGCATCTTATTCAAAATTGTAGTACATCTTACAAAATACATGTTCAATTACATGACCTATCATGACCCAATAAAACCCCATACTTTCCAAGAGTTTATAACACATTATTTGGTCAAGTTTACATCATAAAAAAACCAATACCCCAGCTATCAACAAAAAGGGCCAAAAATGTCGCCATGTTGCTTTCATAAGTGACAACAAACACTTTATCACATTTACAATCATTTCACAAGATGCGATTTACAAAATGTGGCCATGCTCAACTACTTAAAAATGCTACCATCTCTTACCAGAAAAGGTTGATGGGATCTCTTCCTATAGCTGGATTTCTTGTTAATTTTCTTCACTTACAAGTTCCTTTTGGTCCTTCAGTCACTTCTCTGGATGGAGCTCCTAACATGTGGCTCTCTAATGGCCACCTTTATTGCAATGACTGAAAAACTTATTCTTCCTCCAAAATTTCTTAACCTTCTTCCTTCCCTGATGTGGAGAAGGGATTTCACATCTTGCCCTTTTCCTTTCTTCCATTCTCTTCTAGCACTTGGCAACCAAATGGATATACAAGCCACAAAAACTACATTGTTTTCTATGCCACAAATTTTGTTCACTATTACCAATTTTCTTGTAATCAATATGAACTTTACAATACTGATACCTTTTATACCTTGCTTTAGCTCTCTCTTTGGAATGCTTACTTCCATTTGGAAATGACCTATAATCACGATTACTGGAGGATTGTGATGTACTCTCAGTGTCCTTCATTATCTCGAACTTGTCGCCTGAAGATGCTCCTATCTCTTCCTTTCTGACATAGCCCAATCCTGCATATCATGGTAATTCTGCCACTTGGACGGGATTCACAATGCCTTTCCCATTAGCTCGTAGGCCCTTTCCCTCATATCCCATCTTCCTCATTAATATTGAACCAATTTCTATAGTGTGCTTTTCAAAAGCACCCAAATCATCAAAATTATCAATATTGTTTAGCTCAGTTGTTGATTCTGAAGAAATTGATGAGGGCTTCCCTAAGACTTCGTTGCAATTCAACTTTTCCAAGGCCTCTTATGTGGCTCGTAATTGAAGTTGAAATCTATGCTTCTCAACTTTTTATTCTTGTAGAAGTCTCCTCAATTCAACATTCTCCGCTCAAAGGCTTTCATTGATCTCTTCATTCGAATGATGAGAAGAAGAATATTCACCCAAAGATGGAGATGGAGCATCGTCCTCTACTCTCTCTTTCTCGTCTTCCTCTTTTCCCATCTTCTCATAAAAATATTCATACATTATATTTACCATGCTTGCCATCATGTAGAGGGCCTCATAGAGATCTTTGTGATCCTCCATATTCTTTTCCTTCTTGCTGCATGCACAATCTCTAGTTATAATTCACACTCGAAATTTGCATAAGCAAGAAGACCACTTTGATACCGTACTTGATCTGAATTCTCTTAGCTACTAAAATTAACCAAAATATTTTACTTGTGTGATGCTAGTAGAATTGCATGTGAAAGAGTATGAAAAACCACATATGCTTACTTTAATGAAGAGGAAACATAAAGGCAACCATCAAATCAAATAACACACACAACTTGATAACGGATTTCATCCAATGTGGACTACATCTTCAGGCCTAGTGTTAAGAGTGGGTATGCCACTTCATTAAATGCTGCAAGATGATAATGAATACATGATGTGTTCTTTGTCAATACAAGGAAGAACTGCCTTAAATAGAGTGGCATATCTCTCTCCCAAGAGAACTTCTTCTATAAGAACTCTCACTCATAAAAGCTCTGCTTTGGCATGATAAAAGATCAAACTCTCACATGAAGTGGCATAGAAGGATCCTCCAACGTAGTGGAAAACAAGGATCTCAACATCAAAGCATCATCTCAGAAAAAATTAAAAAGAAGACATGGCATCATTGCATCTTATACGTCCACTTTTGGGGATGGTTTGAAAATTCAAACATATTCTAAAGAAACAGACAACATGGTTGAATTTCTAGTGAAAAATCATGAAATCTGACTGTAAACTTGACCCCTTTTTGACTCGGTCAAATTTTGGCTCCCTCGGAATCTCAAAGATTCCTCAAATATTTTCCTCTGCTGGCTCCCTAGAATTTCATTGCTAATACAAAGAATCTGATCACACCATCACTTTCCTTGTAGGAAATTGAGAATAATGAATACAAAGTCGACATAATTTTGGCACCATCAAGAATCATCCCCCTGGGAATCTTAAAGATTCCTCAAATATTCTTCATAGAGAATATTCTTTGGAATATTCCCTAGCATATGCTTGGAAAATATTCCTAGAATATTCTTGAGATTCATGACTTCATTAGCCTGCTTGCATCCTCATCTCTCATGTATTCTCCATGGTTCCCTTTGAACCAATTGAATGGAATTTTATAACAAAGTGTGAGGGTGAATAAGACAAAGTGTGTAGTTGGCACAATGGTTGGTATAGTCATATTTCGTTACTTGTTGTTGGAGAGGTTTTGGGTTCAAAACCCATGGACTCCTAATTTTTCTTTAATATGGTTTTAAAGCCCATTTTTGGTTTTAATATAGTTTTCAAACCATATAACATATGGAAATTTTAGGTCCCTATTGTAATGACTCCCAAAACCATGAGAATATGACAAAAATGAAGGTTTCACCATGCTAAGGCCACTTGGGCCTAATTTAAGGTGTCTTGTGGAACCATGTGATTGGGCCATGTGGCAGGCTCTCATTGATCCACATCATATGTCACCTATGTGTCATGTGTCGACTTGTGGTGCTGCCACATCACCTTCTTGTGTGTCCACCTGGTTTGTTGACTAGGCTGACAGACACATGTACAAGCTTTCCTTTGTGCAGTTGTAGCTGAAATTTTCTATTTTAGAGGGTGTGACTAGAAACCACGATCCATATTTTTAGGACCAGTTCAAGACCAACTACCCAAAACTATTCAGAATTCTCTAGAATCTTGTTAATCACCTACAAGATTCATTATTCACTATTCTTGACTCGATTCCTACTCAAAATCATCAAATACATGAAAACCATTTAGACAAACACTTTGGGGTTAAGGTACCTATAGGCCATAAATGCATAGTTTCATTAGATAGACATCAATATGGTCCTCTACCCTCTTTTACTAGATGCAACAATACACATTAGCCTATACATACATATCAAGTAGCCACAAAGTGATTAAATCATGGAATGGATCCATAACAAGAGCACATCATAAAGTAAGAAACACATCATGCATGTAACCAACATTTGACCATAATAGAACCATGAATAACTAGTCATTAAATCATATATAAAATCAGAACTTGTGCTCATTATTCTCAATAATAATCAACACATAATAACATTTGCAAATTCCAACTAAGTCAGGGAATTCCACGTACCACCTGACCATAGATTAGGCTGAACCAAATATCTCTTTCAACCAATCACCCCTATGCCATATTCCAAGCATGAATGTGGGATCTCATGGGATAAACCAAAATAAAACCAACTAGGGCATCCAGAGGCTAAACCACCTCAACCCTCAACAACAGTTATTTCACATAAACCGGTCTATAAATCACCAAACCAACACAAGATTGGATGCCTCATAATTTCTTCACCATACCTAGAGGAATTTTTCTATCTCCACCCACTTGTCAAGGGCTTCCCAGTGGAAACCATCTCCACCCCCAACCCTTGGGATTTTCCTGAGACCACCTTACAAAGATCCCAAAGCTTCTGGAAAACCAAATCTCACCCAAGAATGAATCCCATCACACCATGGCTATACAGGAAATGGTGAGGAAAGGTTGAGATCATTGTTAATCCAAGAAAATCCCATGCCAGTGACAACAAAGCAACCAAATAACCAAATACATGTACCATGCATTCAAATCCTAGAGAAGAAATTACACATGCAACTGATTACCTGCAAAATCTTCCTATTGTAGTTTCTCCTCCAATATTCTCCATGTGCTCCCTTTATTTCCTTTCCTCATCCTTTCTTACTTGTTTTATTGTATCCAAATTGCTGTTTTCTCTTCTCTTAGAGCTCTATTTATGGAAGTGATCAAAAGCTAAAATTGACTGAAGTTGTGAATTGTTTCTGAGATGCCTTTTTATTATTGATGTCTAGTGCCTCTTCCTTTCCTTTTACTTTTTATTTAATTTTCCTTCATTTTATCTCTTAGTTTCCCTTACATGCATATTCTTGTCTCTTCACCTTCCTTTTCTCCTATTTTATTTTATTCCTTATATTAAATTTCCATTTATTTCCTTTTTGTCTTTTCCAATGCCAATGCCAATTTCCATAACCATTAATTGACCACAAGTGATACCCACTTTAATGTTTTCCCCTCCTTTTAACTTGGAATATGTGTTCCATGACCTTGCCCTTATTTTTTCCTTTAATATACTTTATTACATGAAACTTTAACCCGACACTATTACAAACCCCTTTCCCTTGGGGAACATTGTCGTTGGTGTTCTGTGAAACCTATGACCAACACACTGTTGAAAAAAAGAAGAAGACATAGCTCGATGCTATGTTTACAATGGCCAATAGCTAAAAAAATGACAACCATACTACTTCTTGGAGCTTCATAACACAACTCGATGTAGTATTTACAATGACAACACGCACACACACACACACATACATATATATACTAAAAATTCATTTTCTTCAACCAACAAATAAAGAAGGATATAATGCCCATATCTGATCAACCATCTCCCATGTAGCTTCATCGGACCCATAATGTTTCCACTGCACTTTAACATACTGATTTCATAACATGAGTTGTTTCCACTACAATATGCATTATGGGTCTAGATGGAACTCTCCCTCTAGTTCCACCTGCAATACAGACCAATCAATCACATGATCAACATTCTGCACATATCTCTTAAGCAATGAAACATGGAAAACATCATGTACTTTAACTGATGGTGGCAAAGCAAGTTTATAGGCAAGTGGTCTAATCCTCTCAAGGATCTCAAAAGGCCAACAATACCGAGGTGCCAACTTGGTACATAACCCAATCCTCAAGGATCTCCTCTTGAGCTTGATACGCAAGTGTACGTGCTCCCCAACTTGAAACTCCTTGAATTCTCTATGATGATCCAAATAACTCTTCTACCTATCATGGGTTTCCTTTAAATTACTTTTAATAACCTGCATCTCCTGCTCCAGCTCTGTCAGCATATCTGGTCCAATTAGTATTGTATTCACTGAATCACACCAACTGATAAGAGTATTACAAATCCTCCCATAAAAGTCCTCAAATAGACTCATTTTAAAGGATCCATGATACCCATTGTTATATGAAAACTCCACCAGTGGAATATACTCCTCCCATTTCCTGTATTGATGCATGACATACATCCTCAACATATCCTTGAGAATTTTGCTAACCCTCTCTATCTGTTCATCTATCTGCAGATGATAAGTTGGACAAAAGGCTAATGTTTTCCCCAAGCCTGCAAACAACTGCTTCCAAAACCTGGAAGTGAACTTCACATCTTTGTTGATATAATCTTCTTGGGAACTCCATGCAACTTCACTATCTCCCTAATGAAGATTTGAGCTACTTCACTAGCTGAATTAATATACTTTACTACAATGAAGTGAGCTACCTTACTAAACCTGACAACCACAACCATGATGTAATGATGCTATCTTGATGCCCTCACCACTCCTGTAATGAATTTCATGGAAATGAATTCCCATTTCCATTCCTAAATCGGAATAGGCTGTAACAATCCAATTGGATGCTTACATTCAACTTTCACTTATCTATAGTCCAATCACCTTGCAAAACAATCAACCATGTCTTTCTTTATATTTGGAAAATAGTAGAACTTCTTAATATCTATCAAAGTCTTCTGGTATCTAGATGTCTTGAATATGGCTTGACATGGAAATCTCTCAAAATAAGCTTCTTTAACTCACTAATTTTTGGCACATAGATCCTACTCCTGAATCTAATCAAGCCATCTTCTATAAGGTAATACTCCTCATCCCTATCACCTTAACCCTATTGCTGCAATCACTTCTTCTGCAACTAATACTTCTCATCATGTTGCCCTACATGTCAAATATGTTCCTATAAATTTGTCCCATAAGAGCTGATAGCTGAAATATGATTCACCTGCACTCTCCTACTGAGATCATCCACAACCCTTTTCTCTTTTCCCTTGATGTACCTAATCTCAAAATCAAACTCACTGAGAGTAGCCAACCATCTTGCTTGCCTTACATTTGGATTGGGTTGTTCAAACAAGTACCTCAGTCCACTGCTATCATTCATCAAGACAAAGTTATTTCCAAGAAGATAATGTCTCTACATCCTCAATGAATGAATGATCATTGCCAACTCAAGACCATGAGTCACATAGTTCTACTTGTGCTGATTTAGCTTCCTCGACTCCTAGCATACTGCCTTCCATTCCTGCATCATGACTCCACCAAGTCCTTCATTACATGCATTTGTACAAACCACAAAATCCTTATCAGGATCTGCAATATTAAAAAATGGATCATTGATAAGAAAATGCTTCAACTACTCAAAACTAGTTGCATACTCAGTCCATTCAAACTTCTTTCCTTTCCTCTGCAAATATGTAATAAGATAGCCAATCTTAGAGAATTTCTTGATGAACCACCTATAATAACCTGTTAGTCCCAATAATGATATGACCACATCCACATTCTTCAAAGTTGGCCACTCCATGATATCCTTAATTTTTTCCGTATCCACTGTTATCCCTTCCTTGGAAACAACATGCCCCAAGTAATAAATCTATAATGGAAAGAAACTGCACTTGATGAGATGGAATACAAATAATTCTCTCTCAACAATATCAACAACATGCTTTAGGTGCTATGTATGCCCCTCCTCATTCTCAGATTATACCAATATATCATCAACAAATACTATCACAAACTTATCGAGATAAGGATGCAACACATTGGTCATAAAACACATGAAGGTGCCTGAAGCATTAGTAAGACCAAAAGGAACCACTATAAACTCGTAGTTGCCATACCTTGAAGAAATACAATCTTGTATATGCCTTCTTCCTTGATGCGCACCTCATGATATCTTGATCTAAAATCAGTCTTTGAGAATATTGATGCTCCCTTTAACTGATCAAACATATCATCAATCCAAGGTAATATATACATATTCTTGATAGTCACCTTGTTCAACTACCTGTAATCAATGCACAATAAGATAGTACCATCTTTCTTCTTCATGAACAACACTAGTGCACCCCAACGAAACACACTTGGCCTTATGTATCCCTTATCAAGAATCTCTTTAAGCTTCAAATTTAATTCCATTATCTTCAGAGTACTCATCCTGTATGATGCCTTAGATGTTGGGTTTGCTCTTGGTACCAACTCAATAGAGAAATCTACCTCTCTATGAGGAGGAAACTCTGGAATATTTACAGGAAAAACATCTTGAAATTGTTGTAAGACAAGATACTTCCTTAATACTTCATGATCCTCAACATCATTTCCTTTATCACTAGAAACATGTACTACAAACAATAAAAATCCTTTCCTATGGAAGCGTTTGGCTTGCATAGCTATAACCATTCACAATGATGTAGGATTTTTCTTTCCCTACAAGACTCTTTTTTTTCCATCATCATCGAGGGACTCAATTCCCTTCTCACAAATCTACCTTAGTCCTATGAATGAACAACTAGTCCATGATGAAAATCATTCTATGTGAAGCCAAAGGAAGGACATTTAGATGTGCTGATGTAGGCATGCCATTAAGATAAAATTCACAATATCTCACCCAATGGTGAACTCTTCTCTTGGTCCCTATAGCCAACTGCACCAACCGAGATTTTGCATACAATTGTTTATTCAAACGACATTGATCCACCAGGTTAGAACTAACATAACTATAATTATATCTAGGGTCAATCAAAATGGAAACAATGTGATCACAAATATTACCTTCCATCTCAATCATAGATGCTTAATGGTCTTCCTTCATATTATCAAGTGTTGCATAGATCCGAGGAATACTTTGACCAACATCCCCAACTATATATGCCTCCTGAGCACTATAGACTTGTGGCCTACCACCCTGGTGCAACAAAAAATCCTTCTTGTGATGGTATTTACCACAAATCTAATACTTTAATGGTTCTCTACCATTTCCTTATTCTGCTGCTCTCCGTGTTGAGATTTGTGTCCCTTCTTAGGTGCATTAAACCTTTGTTGAATTGAGGCTTATGTGATCCATATTAATTTTATGAGAAAATTTTCGGCGTAAATCACAAGATATTTCATTTATCGACATGTTTCGAACCAACTAGTGTGGTTCATTGTCAGGACAAGTTGAATGAGCAGATCAGGCTTTGCATGTTAAGTAGATAGAGCAGAAACTCCAACGGCTATAAAACGGCTATATTGACAATGGTTCAATTTGACTGGCTTAGTTAGGACCGGATTAGGGTTATAACCATTATTTAATTAAAAAGTAACCTTGGTCCGTTAGATTCTTATTAGAACAAAGGTAAATGGTCCATTTATAATTATAAATATATATTAGAAAAAAATTATAACCAAAACTAATATACATTAATAGTGAGTTAGTTATAAAAATAATATATACCAAAATATCTAGATTCAAACATAAGTCAAAGGGGCGTTCCATATACTAATATATAAATAAATATTAAATTAATTATAAACTAAATTAATATTAAATAATAGTTATTTATAGAAGTTCAACAAATATATATAAATAATAAGGTAATTTAAGGTTATGATAATAGAGTAATCTAATGATATTTTATAATAATAATAATAATAATAATAATAATAAATTAATCTAAATTAATAGTAAGTAATCCAAGTTATTAAATCCAAATATTAGAGTAGTTAAAGGTTATAAATATTAGGGAAATATATAAATAGTGGGTTATATAATTTTATTAAAAAGGTAAAGGGACAGCTTATACTCTTAAGATTCTAAAAATATATAAAATAGTTAAAAAATTAATTTTAATTCAATAGTTATCTATGAAAGTTAGTTAAATATATAAATATTAGAATAATTAAAGGTTAAAAAGAAAATGCTAATATTTAAAATTAAAGGTTTATTTAAGGGTTAAAATAATCAAAGATTAATTTCAAGCTTATTTTCTTTAAGTTTTTAGCAAGAATAAGAGCTACTACAAAAAATCCAAGGAACAAAGGCCCCAAGGAACAAGAAACTAGGGGAAAAAATCTTAAAAGACAGCAGGAAAAAAAAGAAAAGGGAAGGGAAGGCAGGAAGATCATGACTAGGAGAAGAGGGCTGGGACCCAGCAACTACTGATCCTTCAGCCATCCTCTCTATTGAGATTGTTCAGCCTTCTTTCAATCTCAAGCGCTTCCCTAAATTTTCGGTGATGGAAATGGGACACTCTAGCAATCACACTAGCCTCCTCGATGCATACATGATGATTGGTTTTCTCAACATGCTCTGCTAAAGCAGAGGACCTGGCTCTCCTATGCTTAAGGTTAGCTATGTGCTCACTAATCCTTTGATTAATGGAGCGACCAGTCTCACCAATATAGGGGGTCCCACATGAACAAGGAATGATATAAACCCCTTTCATGTCCTTGGGGTCGATGGGATCCTTCACAGATCTCAGAGACTTACGAATGGTGTTGAGAGGTCTAAAGGACGAGAGGACATTATTCTTCCTAAGAATCCTCGCAATCCTGTCCGTAGTACCCTGAACAAATGGAAGATGGACAACAGGAATCCTCTCCTTCTTATCTCTTTTAGCAACTGAATTCTTAGTTGCTTTGAGGAAAGCCTTATGACCCAAGTGTCTACTATAACCATTCTCAACAAATAGATTAAGGAGATGGGAATAATCTGATGAAAAGAGCTTCGAGGAGGAGAATTCCCATCTCCTTAATGTCTTCGTTGAGAATGGTTATAGTAGACACTTGGGTCAGAAGGCTTTCCTCAAAGCAGCTAAGAATTCAGTTGCTAAAAGAGATAAGAAGGAGAGGATTCCCAGTGTCCATCTTCCATTTGTTTAGGGTACTACGGACAGGATTGCGAGGATTCTTAGGAAGCATAATGTCCCCTCGTCCTTTAGACCTCTCAACACCATTCGTAAGTCTCTCAGATCTGTGAAGGATCCCATCGACCCCAAGGACATGAAAGGGGTTTATATCATTCTCTGTTCATGTGGGAACCCCTATATTGGTGAGACTGGTCGCTCCATTAATCAAAGGATTAGTGAGCACGCAGCTGACCTTAAGCATAGGAGAGCCAAGTCCTCTGCTTTAGCAGAGCATGTTGAGAAAACCAATCATCATGTTTGCATCGAGGAGGCTAGTGTGATTGCTAGAGTGTCCCATTTCCATCACCGAAAATTTAGGGAAGCACTTGAGATTGAAAAAAGGTTGAACAATCTCAATAGAGAGGATGGCTGAAGGATCAGTAGTTGCTGGGTCCTAGCCCTCTTCTCCTAGTCATGGTCTTCCTACCTTCCCTTCCCTTTTTTTTTTTCCTGCTGTCTTCTAAGATTTTTTCCCCTAGTTTCTTGTTCCTTGGGGCCTTTGTTCCTTGGAGTTTTTATAGTAGCTCTTATTCTTGCTAAAAACTTAAAGAAAATAAGCTTGAAATTAATCTTTGATTATTTTAACCCTTAGATAAACCTTTAATTTTAAATATTAGCATTTTCTTTTTAACCTTTAATTATTATAATATTTATATATTTAACTAACTTTCATAGATAACTATTGAATTAAAATTAATTTATTTTTAACTATTTTGCTTAATATATTTTTAGAATCTTAAGGGTATGAGCTGTCCTTTATCTTTTTTAATAAAATTATATAACCCACTATTTATATATTTCCCTAATATTTATAACTTTTATAACTAACTACTCTAATATTTAGATTTAATAACTTGGATTACTTACTATTAATTTAGATTAATTTATTATTATTATTATTATTATTATTATTATAAAATATCATTAGATTACTCTATTATCATAACCTTAAATTACCTTATTATTTATATATATTTGTTGAACTTCTATAAATAACTATTATTTAATATTAATTTAGTTCATAATTAATTTAATATTTATTTATATATTAATATATGGAGCATTTCTTTTTGACTTATTTTTGAATCTAGATATTTAGGAATTTTTATATATTTAATAATTTTTTAACTTACTCACTATTAAATATATTATTTTTGGTTATAATTTTTTTTTAATCTATTTTATTATAAATGGACCATTTACCTTTGTTCTAATAAGAATCTAACAAACCAAGGTTACTTTTTAATTAAATAATGGTTATAACCCTAATCTGGTCCTAACTAATCTAGTCAAATCAAGCCGTTGTCAATATAGCCGTTTTATAGTCGTTGGAGTTTCTGCTCTATCTATTTAACATGCAAAGTCTAATTTGCTCATTCAACTTGTCCTAATGATGAACCACACTAGTTGGTTTGAAACACACCGACAAATGAAATATCTTGTGATTTACGCCGAAAAATCTCTCATAAAATGCATTAAGCCTCTTATAAGGGACTCCATTTTCTTTCTCACATGCATCCTAAGATATTCCTTGCTTCTTGGGCCATTTTAATTTACTCTTCTCATTACCTTTCCAGTCATGCTTGAACTTAGGCTTACACTTTGAATACTCATAACAATGCTTTAACTTCCTGATAACTTCCTCCAATGGAAGAGGCTCATCAAACTCAATCTAATCTTTAAATGACAATGGAAAATCACTGAAACCTTTGGATCTTTACTTTCTCATCCTTGAGATAAGGCACATACCTCTACAAATCTATAAATTTGGTTTTGTAATCTTCATCTATCATGCAACCCATCCTAAGCTCATAGAATTCCCTAGCCTTTCCATCATAATATCTCTCAGAAAAGTAATTCTTCGTAAAGCGCTTTTCAAACTAACCCCAAGTCATCTTCTATTCTATAATGCACTTGAAATTATTAATTGTTGGAAATAATACTGAGAGGGGGGGGGGGGGGGGTGAATTAGTATTAGCAAATCAATAATCTTTTCATTTCCATTATCAGATTCATATAAGCTACTTCAGTTAAGGCAACTCACGTGTAAATGCAACTGTGTTTAATGCAAATAGCGTATATCCAGTAAACTTATGATTTAGTTAGTTGATCTTTAACGAGTGCATCAGAACATTATTAACCATCTAAACAGTAAACAGGTACAGTAAAATAGAACAGATCATCACACGTAAGAAGAACACATGAACACCATGGTATAAGGTGGAAACCTAATGTGGGTGAAAACCACCTGCTGTAATCGTCTCTATCTTCCTTTTAATAAGAAACTTCTTTTTAAAATTTTGTATTGGCGCAGACTGATAGTTGTATGTAGGCACCCACCTGCAGAAGGCTACAACTTTCTCTCGTTCTCCCACTACTACTGGAAGGGAGCTACAACCCCCTAGCTCTTGTACTAGCTAATGTACTAGTACGTAGGTGCTGACCTACAAAAGGCTACAACCTTCTCTTTTCTTCCAGGGACCACATTTCATAAATTTTCAAACTGGATCCATCAATACAAAACAATCACTATTGCAATATAAACATCAACTCTGAATTACCCTACAACTGAATCACTGAAACCCTGTCATCAAAACACAGTCACCATAACACAGAGCAGAGCATAGAATTCTGCAACAACCACTAGAACCAACAACAACCTCAAATATCGAATCTCATAAAGTATATGCTACATGACTATGTCAGACTAGCATGTATATGATCTTTCACCAAAGGGAACCCGCATATAGATCTGAAGATAATTACTTATACCTTCGCTGCAATTTTCAACTTCAAATATACCAAGAACATAAAATATAAAGGATAAGACATGCATCAGTATTTAGATCTATTCATGATCATACCATATAATGATAATGCATCTTAGTCTTCAAGATCTCGATCCATCAACCTTCATCAACCACATAGGTGCACCCTTGGTTCAGATCAAGCAAAGCATCACAAACCCATAACCAACATACTAGATCTCACACTTCATCAGATATTCATTACTTGAATACTTGCACATTGGCCTAATGATCTTCTTCTCCTTATATATGTTTAGGCCTCTCTCAATACCATGGTCCAAAACCATGTAGGACCAATACCTGGGGTCAATACCTCAGACCAAATACCACAGACCAAAACTTAGTTTTCTGACATGTACGCGCCTTTCCTTCTATGAAAGTGTGTGTGTACGTTATACACGCCTTTGTATATAGTGAACCTGGGTGTATACACTACTTGGTATATAGTGAATTTGAGTATATAAGCAACTTGGTATATAGTGAACTTACGTGTGTACACGACTTGGTATATAGTGAACCTATGTATATACGCGACTTGGTATAAAGTGAACCTGCGTATAACTTTCTTTCTTCATTATGTGAGTCTGAACTGTGATATGTCATCTAAGTGAGTTGCCATCAAGGACAACACTTGAGTCATACCTGTATCATAATGCCAACAATCTCCCCCTTTGGACTTGATGGCAACAACTACACCAAGTCACTTTCCCCCTTTGACATCAAGGGCAAAGGGCAAACCAAGATATTTTCTCCCTTGATATACATTCTGTTGTCCATACTCCCCTTGAGTACATGCTGAAATCTCTGATTGAGCTCCCCCTTTGTATATGCTAAGATGTATCAATCCATCCATGCTCCCCCTGAGCACATGCCGAGTCTAAACAAGACCATGATAGTCATCAGCAACTATCATACACCATATGATCTACACTATAAGCATCTCTCATCAACATTAGCAACTTGTAACCTGCAATATCATTGTCTTGACCAACCAACAGTAAGTAGCAAGATGTATCATTTATCCACATAATCATTATCACCAAAGTCTTCTAACCATATTGCCAACAATGCCAACAATTATGCCAACAATTATTTGAAGCATATGCTCTCCTTGAACTTGTGCCAACCAACACATACCATGAATAAACCATATCAGACTTCTTCCCCTAAGTCTGTCCTGCTGCTTTTTCTTCAGAGCTCCATATATGCGACTCTGTAGCCTCTAACTCGCGTACATACATGATTTCTCTTTATAATATCTACGTATGTAAATTGGAATACTAAAGGTCTACACTTTCAGTTTCCCCTGTTTCTTTTATGTCTGCTAACTGATTTATGCCACATCTTTCTGATTCTAATTCTATCTTCTTCAATACCTGGAATTGCGATGATGTATGATCCTTTTGCTTTGGTGTCTAAATTTTTCTCTTGCATTCCTTTACTTTATGTCCAAACTTGTTACATGCATAACATCTTACATGTTTCATATTCCTTTTATTGCAATCAATAGCTTTGTGACAAAACATATTGCAAGAAAAACAAATATCCCTTAAAGTACTTGGAACATGATGATCTTTTTGTGTGATGGTCTTGAACCATTCTTCTTCTGCATTTGGCTGCAATATGTCCAAAATTATGGCATACATAACATTCAACATTATTCATTTGAGGAAATAACCGACTATCACTTCCATATTTAGGAGCAAAAGATCTTCTTTGAAGAATTTCTTTCCTTGGTTGTTGCTGGGGTTGACCACTTATCTTTTTGTTGATCATTTCAGATTTTGCATTAGAATTCCTTTCCTCACCCTGTGAGCTAGATTCACCTTCGACAGTTTCATAAAAGCCAATACCAATTTTGATAGTAGGGGATCTTTGACTACTAAGAATATCATCCAAAATCTTAGTACTGTCTTGAAATCATAACAATTTATCCTTTTCTTCTAATTTACCTTTTAAGTTATTTACCTCAACCTAATGTTGTTCTTCCTTTTCCAGATATTGCTTCTTTATGTTTTCTTCAGCTTTTCTTCCTTCTTCTGCTTGTTGCCTTAATTCGAGGACTTCATGTTCTTGTTCTTCAAGAGCTTCTTTATTCTACTTCTTTGATTCTTTAAGATCTTCTTTTAGAGAGAAGATATTAGATTCAAGTCTCTGAATTTTTATGCTCTAATCTTTTACTACATCCTACAGCTACTCCCTTACTCTCATTACTATCTCTAGCTGATCTTTTAATCTAGTAACTTCTTCTGTTTCTACGTCCTTATTTTCATATGCCATGAGAAGTCTAATTTATTCATCACTATTGGATGATTCATTACTTTTATCATGAGTATAATAACTTCTATTACCTTCTTCAAACTTCTTTCCGTTGTTATGAGGGCATCTAGTAGCGTAGTGACTAACTCTACCACAAGAAAAAAATTTGAAAGGTAGCTTACCTTCGAACCTTCCAGATCCTCGTTAAAGATTCTTGACAAAATTTACCTCAAATTCTTCTTCTGAAACGTATCTGGATTCACTGAGTTTTTCTTTTCCCTTAGTTGATACTTTAAATGTGGCTTCTCTCATATTTGATGGTCCTCCTTTTCTCATTTCAAAAGCAGTTAGGATTCCATGAAGCTGCATCATAGTGATTTTTTGTAGATCCTCCTTTTATTCTATGGCAAACACTTTGGATTCAAATTTAGCAAACAAGGATCTCAAAACTTTCTCAACTAAGACAACTTCCTTAATTTCTTCACCCAGATTCTTCATACAATTGACAATCTCATCTATACGTAGGAAGTAATTAGCTATGATTTCATTACTATGCATCTTAAGAGTTTCATACCATATTCTAAGAGTTTGAAGCTTAGCATGTTTTACCTAATCATCACCTTTGTAGCTTA
The DNA here is from genome assembly GCA_000404065.3 of Pinus taeda. Lineage (NCBI taxonomy): Eukaryota > Viridiplantae > Streptophyta > Pinopsida > Pinales > Pinaceae > Pinus > Pinus taeda. The sequence continues at coordinate 35,161 of APFE031175707.1, forward strand.
GAATGATTTTGTTCCATATTTCTTTAGCTGATTTGAGCTGCATGACCTTGACAAACTCTGATTTTGACAAACTTCCCAATAATATAGTAACAACTTTGGCATTGAATTCATATTGCTTTCAATTTGCTTTATCTATAGGAATTGATAATGGATATGTATATCCTCCTTCCACGATTCCGCAAACATCCATTCCAAGCGATTGTAGATATGTTGTGGTTCTTATCTTCCAGCAGACAAAATTTCTCCCATCAAATATTGGTGGTCTGATGGATCCCTCTCTTTGTTGATTACTCATCCTGATGGATCTTCCTTCAAATGATCAAGCTTCTTCTAAAGGACCTGCTCTGATTCCAAATGTTGGAAATAATACTGAGTGCCAGGGGGGGTAGAGGGTGAATTAGTATTAGCAAATCAATGATATTTTCATTTCCATTATCAGTTTCATATACACTACTTCAGTTAAGGAAACTCGCATGTATATGCAGCTGTGTTTAATGCAACTAGCGTATATCCAGTAAACTTATGATTCAATTAGTTGATCTTTAATGAGTGCATCAGAACATTATTAACCATATAAATAGTAAACAGGTGTAGTAAAACAGAACAAATCATCACACATAAGAAGCACACATGAACACCATGGTATAAGGTGGAAACCCAATGTGGATGAAAACCACTTGCTGGAATCGTCTCTATCTTCCTTTTAATAAGAAACTTCTTTTTACAATTTTGTACTAGTGCAGAATCATACCAGTATGTAGGCACCCACCTACAAAAGGCTACAACCTTCTCTCATTCTCCAGCGACTACTGGAAGGGATCTGCAACCCCCTAGATCTTATACTAGCTATTATACTAGTATGTAGGTGCTGACCTGCAGAAGGCTACAACCTTCTCTTTCCTTACAGGGACCACGTTTCATAAATTTTCAGACTAGATCCATCAATACAGAACAATCACTACTGCAATATAACAATCAACGCTGAATCACCCTACAAATGAATCACTGGAACCCTGTCATCAAAACACAGTCACCATAACACAGAGTAGAGCACAAAATTTTGCAACAACCACTAGAAGCAACATCAACCTCAAATATCAAATCTCATAAAGTATACACTACTTGACTGTGTCGGACCAGTGTGTATATGTTCTTTCACCAAAGGGAACCCACGTACAGATCTGAAAATAATTACTTATACCTTTGTTGCAATTTTCAACTTCAGATATACCCAGAACATAAGATATAAAGGATAATACATGCGTTAGTATTCATATTTATTCATGATCATACCATATAATGATAATGCATCTTAGTCTTCATGATCTCGATCCATCAAACTTCATCAACCGCATAGGTGCACCCTTGGTTCAGATCAAGCAAAGCATCACAAACCCATAACTAACATACTAGATCTCACACTTCATCAGATATTCATTACTTGAATACTTGCACATTGGCCTAATGATTTTCTTCTCCTTATATAGGTTTAGGCCTCTATCAATACCATGGTCCAAAACCATGTAGGACCAATACCTGGGGTCAATACCTTGAACCAAATACCATGGACCAAATACCACAGACCAAAACTTAGTTTTCTGACATGTACGCGCGTTTCCTTCTGTGAAAGTGTGTGTGTATGTTATACGTGCCTTTGTATATAGTGAACTTGCGTGTATACACTACTTGGTATATAATGAACCTGTGTAAATACACGAATTGGTATATAGTGAACCTGTGTGTGGACATGACTTTGTATATAATGAACCTATGTATATATGTGACTTCGTATATAGTGAACTTGTGTATACCTTTCTTTCTTCATTCTATGAGTTTGAACTGTGATCTGTGATCTGAGTGAGTTGCCATCAAGGACAACACTTGAGTCAACCTGTATCACAATGCCAACATTAATATCTTCCCACTAGATATATGATTTTCTTTTGATACTGAAGGTGGCTATATTAGCTTTCATGTACTTTGAGTAGTCATGCAATCTAAAATTTTTTTTCATCCCAAGCAGTCATGCTTCTACATCTTCTGATTTATTCAACTCACCATGAAAAGTAGGAGATTTGTCTTTATTAAGCTCCTTTGGAAAATAATCAATCCTCCTATGATGTTGTAGTGATGGAAATGATATCTCGTGGAAGAAGAGATAGAATAAAACCCATGTGTATTTGTCTGGAAGAAGAGAGAATAAAACATGTTGTCCTGTGAGATGATTCTAGGTTAACTAATCATGCCAAAGTATCTAAATTTTTTTTTTTTTTTTTTTTTTTTTTTTTTTTTTTTTTATGTTTTTGGATGACCAATGTTATGAATAGTTTGAAAAAAAATGCTTAAACTTTAAAACTTTCCAAATTAAAAGAAAGGGTTGTTTATTTGTCTTCAAATAGTTAATTGATTTTAATTGAATGATTATAAGAGTTTTAAAGAATTACAACTTACTAAGTATTCAAACTGAATATTTAATTAATTATAAGAAAGAATGTAGGTAACCAATTTTTACCTTCTCAACAAAATGTATTTAATCTTATGCAGATGGGTGTGACAATTTATAATAACAGACAATTTTATAGACTAATCTCTAATTATTGTTTATAACTTCACAGGGGATTTAAGATGGATTGATATTTAGTTTGATCTTACCCAAATTTCTACATAAATACTTAAATACGTGAAGAAAAACATAATGAAATGAACACATAATAAAAACTCACAAGGAGACAAACTATCTGAGGAAAATCTAGAATCTTTTCATTAATTTGAAGCAAATCTCCACTTCAGTTACATTTCTTCTTTGAAAGCTCATCCAAGGGTTTAACCATTAGTAACTTGAAGGATGATCCAGGTGGATATTGGTGGCCACCCGCTAATTCCACGTGGATCCCCTCTAGTGCTTCTTTCAGTTCTTTCAGTTTCTTTAATTATAGCACAATTTACTATTTTTAGCAGTTTTTCGGGTCCTAAACTTCCGGAGCCGTTTTGAGGCCCTAAACGACGTTTTTTGGGAAATCTACCACTAGTGATATTTTTGTCTAAAAATTGTCTTTTCCATCGTAGTCCTCAGAGAGATCTTTCCAACGGGTTATCATGCACGTCAAATGGAGATAATACGACCAATTCGCGACCCCGGGAAGTTGATGTACCAACTTACCCAAAAACGGGGCCCACAATTTGGCGTTTCATCTTCTAGGGTTAGGTTTTGGAATGTGAAGGGTTTTCCATTGTTTCTCAACAATAAATAGGCCTTCGAGCCTCATTGTAACACAGTTCAGAGGCATGTAACCACACATCTCTTCTCAGAGATAAGCTACCATCGCCCTAGCTGGTTTATTTCCATTTCTGGTTGTAAACATATTTCAGTATTTTCCATTAATGAAATGAAGTATTATTTCCGCTGCATCTTTGTGTATATGGTTATCTCTGTAATTTGTTGCGTTCCTGTTTAAGTCTGGATCATCTATGATTCTAATTTAGTATGGTTGAGTTTTGAGCTAACTCAATGTGATATGTTTATACATGATGATTTGATCGAAGAGCTAGTTTGACTTGTTGTGATAGGAAGTAAACAAAATTACAGGTGTCCCTTATTAATGAGATACTAATGAGGTATGGTTTGAATTTATTTCAATTAATTTTTAACCTAATGAAAATTATGTGCTTGGTACATGAAAGTATGGAAAATGCCTGGTTTGGATGGTTGGAACTGGCTACTAGAATGTTAGCAGCAATAGTGAAAGGAATTCGAACGTACAACAATATGATGGTAAAGCATTGTTGAGACTCAAAATTGCTTCTTTTTGACACCCTTTTTCACTCTATATATTTATTTTTGACCTTCAAAATCACACATTGAGCATCAAGTTACAAATATTATGGCATGGTAGGTATACAATTGTCTTGTATTTAATAATTAACAATGTTCTTTATTATTTAGTTTAATGTTTACTTCAACTACCAAATTATGATTATTCTGCAGCTAATACACGATTCTACAACGAAGTCCATGGGTTGATAGGTTCCAAGGTGCCAACTGGGAGGAAAAATATATGGATAAGTGGAAATTGATGCACTTAATGATTTCCTCCTATTCTCATGAACCAGATCGATGGAAATAGGTCCTATCAATGCAATCAAAGGCAAAGTCAACCTTCATAATTAGCAACAGGTGAGTGAGAACAAGATCTGTGGGTCATGATTTTCTTTATAGAAAATCATGAGTGAATTATGCAATATTATCTTTTCAAGTTAAATTTGGATTCTATTGATAGGGATTGGGCATATAGCTATGAAAAATTAATTGCCATGAGCTCTATAAATATGCCTCTCGGTACAAATGAAAACAGTGATAATGAATGCGACAGTGAGACTTAAGCTTTGCTATTTGATACTATGTTTCTAAAAAGAATCACTTCATTTTCTCAATGCATAGTTAAAGTTCTTGATCAGTAATGTAGAGACTACCTGCTTCTCATGGAGGGCCCCCTCGACATAGTAAGGATTCTTGTTTTGTTTTAACAGTTAGCTATTAGCCTTATATTCTTGTTGATTTATGTTTATTCAATCGAGTATTTATGTTTTCGTTTTTCTTTGAAAGTTACGTTAAAATAGTTGTGCTAATCATTCTTACTGTTTAGATTTTGAATGCATATGGATAAATCTTAGCAACATTCATCTAGTTTCACATAGAGTTTCATCTTAGATTGTATATTTATTTGTAGAATTAGTTGTTAAATTCAAGCATGTGTGATCTTTATTTCAAGTAAGCGTGAGTGTGTTTTAAGAACAACTTTGTTTCATTTCATTGTTCATGCAAGTGTAATTTTTATTCATGTAGATGTGTGATTTTATATAAACATGATATTTCTTAAGTGAGAGTAGTTTTCATTTATGCAACAAAGTGTAAATTTCATTTAAGAAAAGTATGGATTGGTTTTCATTTATGTAAAGTGTGAGATTGATTTACATTTATACAAGTGTGATATTTATATTTTAAATTAAAGTGTGGAATCTTATAAGTAAAAGTAGTTTTGTTTGAACGCACAGAGTGTGATCATCATTGTAGAGATAATATTATTTTCTAGGAATAACTAAATTGCTCATGTGAATTTCAATAACTTAATTTAATTTAGAATTTATATTTCAATAACTCAATTTAATTTACAATTTCTGTGAATAACCAAAGACATCTAGCACATACAATGCACTTACACCTCATCAGTTTATTAGCCCTAGTTGATAATTCATCTAAGTCATTTAAGATTAATTAAATTACTTAACATTTTGGCGCCATTTATAGGAAAGTGTATATAGGAGTCTTTTCTTTCTACTTTCAAAAAACAACAAAAAATGATATACATAGGGAAAGAGATTCTAGAGGTATATTTGTAGGTAGAGGTAAAAGCTTAATTCCAAACAATGTAAACTTTGAAATATGAACTATAAACTCAAAACGGAACCCTGGCAAAAAAAACTCGAAACAACATTAAAAACAGTGTTAAAAATGAAAAGTGTTGATGCTGGAATAACACCTTTTTTTCTTGGGTAAATTTTCAACATGTTTTAAAAATAGCGGTAAAAACCAAATTTTTGCGCAAAAAATGTCCAAAAACACCCTCAAAACGAAAAGTGTTAACGTTTGGAAAACACTTTTTTTCTTCAAAAGTAAAATTTCAATATTTCGAAATAATGGCATAAAATATTTTATCA
>APFE031175707.1:53816-85826 GCA_000404065.3 Pinus taeda
TGAGATCCAATGGGAAATCTCTGTGTATATGTGTTTTATGTGTTATGCTCTTGCATTTTTATTTTTCCTGTGATTTAGAATTCGTATGCAGGTAATTTCTGTATGGGGTTAAAACCTACAACGTAGACAATGCATCTTCCCCTTCTAAGATTTGCTACAACTCTGTAATGGCATTTCCATGTATATGCAATGGATACGCGCTACATGAAAATAAAAAATACACATTCAATAGTGATGGGAACAATTAAATGGAACGACCAAATGATGAGAAGAGAAGTGTTTTATGCAACCTGAGGTTATGGCCCCAGCTATCAATTGTAGAGGGTAGAGAGTCGATCTCATATCTGGAGAACTTATATTAGGTTTTTATCAAAACTATTTATGGGAAATCGATAATGATATGGGTACAGGGTATGGATCTTGTAATCGATCTGAAGTAAAAGGTTCAAATTGCCACAAGTTTTTCTGCCTCTTCACAAAATTTGATTTATTCTGGGAAAGTTTTGTATGAAGAGATTCATTTGAAAGGGTATGGGATTCAAAGCAACTCTACCATTATCCAGAATTTAAGATGACAAGACAGTGCCCTAGGAGTGAGCACACCAGCTAAATCATCATCAATAGACAAGGGTTAGGCTTCTTTCAAGGATGAATTAAGAGAGAAAGATGCCACATTGGACAAACAAGCCCCAAATATGACAATCCTAGGTCCATACATTGTAGAAAAAATAGAAAAATATCTAGATCTATTAATCGAATTACCAGAAGTAAGTGGTCTCTTCAACACTTTAAAAGAAAAATGCCATTGTTTGTCAATTTAATGGTTTCTATCCAAAATCAGAAGAGAAGAACAGTGGATCTACCTCAACTAGACTAGACATTGTGATATTTATCTCTAGGAAAAAGGGTTTTTTATTGTTCAGTTTGATACCCAAAAATACTACAATTTTGACATAAATGACAAACCATTGTTTTGGGGAAGGGCGAGTCTCTTTGTAACCCCATGGTTTCCCTATTTTTACGAAACCTCAATGGTAGTTACAAATATGTCGGTATGGGTAAGGCTACATAATATCCCGCTTCCTTTTTGGTAGCACCAAGTCTTAGAAGGCATTGGAAACTCTTTGGGAATGATCCTAAAGATAGACCTAGAAAGAATGGACAAAGGGATCTTCACATTTGCTCATATTTGTGTGGAGATGGATCTAAGTAAAGGTCTCTTAAGTTGTATTAACCTAAAACACAAAGATTTTAAGTGGATAGAGTGGTTAGATTTTGAAAGTACTTCTTTTCGATGCAGGGTTTGCCATCAAACATGGAATTTGAAAAACACATGGAAACAAATAAAGAAAAGAACAAATAAGATAACATAAAAGAAAAAAAGATGGAAATTTACAAAAACTACATCATCAGATGATGAGGATGAAGAAATGGATGAAACATAGAAACATCAAGAGAAGAAAAACAACAATGGTTTCAAGAGGTGGGAGAAGAAAAGGAGTAAGAATAGAACAAACAATCATAGAATCCAATCAACTCAGTGGTTGTTCCGATCCTTGAAACCCAAGTAGATGAGAATAACAACAATGAAGGCACAAGTGGAAACAAGTGATCTCGTGTCTCTAAAAGCTCTGATTTAGACAAAGATGCCACAAATCTTACATGAAATAATGAGCTGGCAATTGTTACTTCCCCTCCATCACTTGGGGTCTGGAAAAAAGTCCAAAAGAAAAAAGGAAAAAAGGAAAGTCCAGTTTATTTGGAAATTTGTAATTTCATTTCTATTTCTATTTTTTGTAGCTTCACTAATATCTGTGTGTCTTTCACAATGGTTCTACAGGAAAACTCCTAAATGCATTATGCATCTACTCAATATAAATTTTCATTTTATTAATAGAAAGTTATTGATTTTTTCCTTGGAAAGAAAAATATCTAGGTGGCATGCAAAATTCATAAAAGAAAAGAAATTTTAGCAAGGAGATTGTGCATTACTTTTTGAATCAAAATTTAAAGATTTTCAAGGTAAATTTCAAATTCATTAGCTTGGAACTTATGAGTTTGAGACTATCTTTGATAATGGTGCAGTCAGGATTAGAACCCTTGATGAAGAAAAGGTGACCTTCCTTGTAAATGGTCATTGATTGAGAAATTATCATAAACCATTGACAAGGGAAGAATTTTTTTAAAACTTGCAAGACAATATTGATTTGAAAGTGGTTAGGAAGGATTTTCCTTCTTCTCCAACTTGACTCACAAATCCTTTTGTTCTATAAAACAAAAAAAAAATAATAAAAAATATAAAACAATTAAAAAATAAAATTAATAAAATGGTCTAATCACGAAAACCAACACTATTGCATGTTTATACAAAAAATTTAGGATGAAAATCAAGTACTCTCAACACCCTAGATTTTATTTTTAAACCCTTTTTTAATCCCATTTTCTTTGTAACCCTCTTTTTCTTTCCAAAATAAGCTACTACAGAATTGTTGAGAATCTGCAGTTGTAACAAAATTCTGCAGCTAAGACCGATAGGGACCAACTCGGACAATTGAATATCTTGGAACAAGAAAATGATCAGGCTTGCAGTTGAAGGCATCTAAGGATAATCTATAAAGGTCAATCAAATCATTAGAATCATAAATCCAAAGGTACGTAAATATTATATTAAATAATAAAGGTAAGAAACATTAGATTATGAAATAAAATAGACATTACTACCACCATTTGAAGTACTCGTTACTATTCCAACTTCAGATTTAACTATAAATACTGTCCTATTAACGAATTTGGACGTAAGCCCATTCATCATTCATCATTATGCATATACTCCACTCAATAAACCTTGATAATTCTGCCCTCATTCATACTCTAGTTTTTCCTGAAATCCTTTTCACTCATTTCCATTGATGTTTTCACTCTCATCCATACTCACTTTTCCAAAGTCATTTTCGTTCCATAACCTTGTGAAAAGAAGTAATTGGAGATTGAGACATCGCCAACATGGGATTTATTGTGAGGACAGAGTTGGATGGGAAGAAATTCATGGAGGGTTATCCATAAGTTAGACAAATGCTATAGGAAATACAATGGTTGGAATTTGTAGAAAAAATTAATGGCTATGAAAAAGAAGTAACAAAGTCCTTTACCTGAGCATTTGATTGAGTTGAGGAAGAAAATGGTGATGTGAAAATAGTAGTGACAAAATCTTTCATGGTAGAAGTAACTGGGCTACCTAGGGTTGGTGAAATATGGTTCAAAAACAGAGGAATTGAAGGAAATGAATGGTGAACATTTCTCAAAAACCCAGGTATGGACACTTCAGTCTATAAGAAAGGAATCCCAAGTACAACTCTTAAAAGAAAATGGAGAAATTTGTTGTTGGTGGTTCAAAAATTTATTACTTGCGAAGGTAGATTCAACAATATGTTTTTCTATCATATACGTTTGAAGATGCATTTCCTTGAGGGTAATGAAATTAATTTTCCTTATTTCTTACTCAATAGTTCAAAGAAAATGACTGGTAATACTTAGATAAAAATACAGTCTATTGAGAATGGTATGTATCATCACAGTTTGATAAAATTGTTGATTGAAGGCCACATAAAAATATATGAGATGATTGGGAAATTTTCTTAGTTAGAAACCACTTTAAGGAGGTAGAACATGAGGAACCCAACAACAAAATATAGAGAAGTAGAAGCAAGTTATCTCTAAACCCTAAATATTACCTACCTCTACATCAAGAGTAGCCCTTAGAAGATGAAACTGCCCTTTCTAATATATTAGAAAATCTTAAAAAGAAGAATGTTAGAAGAAGAAAAACAAGTGATAAGGAAGAAAGAATATCTAGAAGAAAAACTGAGGAAATAGAGAAAGCAAAGACAGAATAAAGAAAAGTTCAAAAACAAATTCTTCTCACTGAAACCTCATCCACTGTCAGGAGGAGTGCAAATCTCAATAAAAAAATGAAGGCATCATCTCAAAAGTCCATAAAGTTTGTCAATCTGGAGGAAGAAGAAGGCTTAAAGGCTCCATCAACAATTATTTCACCTATAGTTTCATCACTAGATCTATCTTTTGTTTCAGCATTAATTGCTAATACATTAAGAAGAACACCTGAATTTGACCCATTCCAATATGAAATATGTTGGGATGGGGTCCCCAGGGGTAGAATTGAATCAATCTAGTCATTTTTTGTAAATAATGTAAAGTCTCAACAAAATATGGATGTGGAGTGTGTATCTAGTCAAGAGTCACAAGGGGTCTTAGCCCCTTGTTTGGGTAAGTGATAGGTGGTTTTGAAGACTCTCCCATAAGCCATGAGCCATGGTATTGCATTATAAAGACTATAAATAGATGAGTCTTAGTGAATGATGATATAGAAGTATGAATGAATGAATGAATGAATGATGTTATAAGGGTTTGATAGACAAGAAGCTCTGGTCCTATTAGTAAGTGAAGGAAAGGCTCTGCAGCTGAGTACGCAGAGGCTTGGAAGAGTCCACAACTGAGTGTGTGGACCCCTGCAGTTGAGTGTGTAGGGTAGTTGAAGTCTGTATTAGAAAGATTCTGATTAATAAAGACTAATTTTTGGTTGGAAATACTTGCATTTATCTATTTAATTGTTATGTCACTTTCACTACTGTTTCTGTAATTCAATGTCTTTTCTTCATGTGAGTCGGGGTAATTGAACTTGTTTATGCTTAAAGAGATGATTGAATGATAGTATAGAAGATATAAATACATTTTGGGTTAGTTTCAGATAAGGAAAATAAGTATGCGCGATGACAGATCTAGATCCCAAAAGCCCTAGAAGACATATTTAGTTGCACGGAAGTAGCAGACATATCCTTTTATGGCCTGATTAATGCAATTGGTTGGTCCTACAAAGAATTGAAGTTATTTAGGTCTGAATTAGGAGTCTTAAATCTATCATAAGGTTAGACTTGTGCAGAAGCAGATCTATGGCACTGCAAATTGGTTCTTGCATCCCCCAACTTTTCTCCAGGTGAGACTAAAATTTGCGCTACATAGGCCATTGCTGAAGGGGAGAGGAGTGTAGGGTTTTGTTGGTTGGTGCAACTAACTCCGAACCTGGGTCAAGACCCCTTAAGCCAACAAATGGTTTCATTGTTGAGACTGGGATCTTCTTAAGAGATGTGTGATGTCGCATCATTGGAAGAAAGAGATTGAAAAGTGGTTAGATCAGAAGATTCACAAATTTGCGGTTCACGAAAACAGGAATCCCCACCTGCTGAAGCCAGTTTGGTTGAATAATATCTATATATAGAGGTACATGAAATTTTCTTTTGCACTTTTACATGTGAATTATATGAGTGGTTAACTAAATTGGTAGATGTTCAAGGGAGGTGGAAGCTCGATGGTCCTATAGTGTGGACTCCAGAATTGGTATGATGACTAGAGACATCAAAAAACAATATCATGCGGGCTGTCAAACATTGGCTTGATCAAATTATGGGAGGATTTGTTACTAAATTTTCATTTGACACATCAATTACCTATAGCAAAGATTCTTCAAAGGACGATGAGGTAAGTACTTAAGGTCATTGAATAATTGGATTAAAATGATATTATGTGAAACATGGGTAATGCCATTACCTTAATATTTAGAACTATGTGAAGTGGAAGATTCTTTAAAATAAGTGATGGATCAGATCCAAAGTATAGTCCATTGATTCAACCCCCGTCAAGTGACGATGAAGAAACTAGCCAAGGTACACCACACAAATGAGACAGCTGATTAAGAAAGGCTTCTCAAAGACACATCATCCATCGACTCAACCTCCACCTCCATTGCATAGACCTTCACCTACACCTCCACTCCACCTCCACCATTCGTCATGGAAAACTCAATGAAGATGTCAATTTTAAATGAACGGGTGATGAAGACAAAAAAAAATTGGTTTTTTGTAGGAGTTATGTGGATAGCACAACAGATTGTTGATGACAATATTAAGAAATCACAACTTGTTACATCCTTACATGACCGCTCATTAACATGGTATATCAATTATTACACTAATAACCCCAATACATCGTTGGCATTTACCCTGCTATCTTTGAACAAGGAGTTCAGTAGGCCTAATTCAGAGGTGCAATCAGTAATTGAATTCAAGGAGATCTAAATGAGATTCGATGAGACACCTTGGGACTTTGATCAAAGATTGTAGTGCTAGATTAGGTAGGCTAATATGCAAATCTCGGATACCTAACACCGCGACTAGTTTATAGCATCACTTTTGCCACACATAAGAATACCTCTGTCATAGCAGAAGATAGAAATGCAAGCACAATATTTGGAGATCGCAATGAGGCTACATGCATTACCTACTCCAGATACAAACCCCAGGGTGCAATAGATTCATTTGTAGCTGGAGAGCCTACACTTGGAGTTGCAGAGCCCGAAGAAAGGATGGGAAGCTCAGCTGAAGGTGCACGCTGAAATCTAGTGTCTAAAGTATAAAATCCATAGACATGATAAGGATCATTGCTCAATCTTTAAGAATTATATTATAGGGGGAGGGCCTGTACCCCTAAAACTAGACATGGGGATGAGCAGGGGAGTTGTATTGTGGTACACTATTTGTTAGGTTACAGGACATCATGCTACCATTAATTTCCACCTACTACAGAGTTTTAGACAGACCCTTCAACAATTATTTTGCAAATTCTGTAAGTGCGTAGGGCATGATGAGCACCATTGTAGAAGTTATCAGTTGATGATGGATAGAACCCCTACTTGCAGAATGCAGGCATAAAGATGACCTCAGGATCAAGGCACAAGAGCAGTGTGTGGGGGATTCCAAGGCCGAGGATGAGGAAGAGGCATTGGACAAGGGCGAGAGCGTGGACAAGTAATTTTCTATAATTATGGAGAAGCAGGGCACTTTGCGCATGATTTTCAAAATCCCACACATCCTTCATGTCGATATTGTCGACAATTTGATCATGTCATAGTAGAATATATGGTCCTTATGGAAATGATGCAAGAGAAGAAGGCACAGCCCCAATAGCCTATGCAGAACCTTTAGATGATGAGGGTTGAGCCTCATGAAGAGTATCCAAACATAAAGATTGTGTTAAGAAGTGGTATAACAACTAGTGCAAGTAAAGGTAAGCAACCTGAGGAAGAGGGATGGGTAAACAAGGATGTTGAGAAGGAAGTTAGCTCTGATTTGAATTGTGCTAAAGAAACGTTCTTGGAAGCAAAGAAAAACTTTGTTGAGGCCTCCACCTCAGGAAGTTATGAGAGAATGTTTGAGACTAACATGACTCAAGAAGTAGATCCTTCAATCATAGCTACCTTTTTGAAGACATATATGAAGCTTCTGCGTGATCAGAGAGTAGTTGAAGGATTACATGACTTAATATAAAAGTGTGCCAATAAGTAAAAGACTCCTATAGAGCAGTGAACAGTAAGGAAGATTGACAAGCATAAGGCATGAACATGGCACGAAATGAGGCTAATCACGTAGATAGGTGAATATGAAATGGACCAGGTAATTTTGGATCTGGGGTCCGATGCAAATGTTCTGCTAAAGAAAACATGGGAAAGGGTGGGGAGACTTATGCTCTAGTGGTCTCTGATTCATCTATGAATGGAAAATCAACAGAAAATCATCCCCATGGGATGATCATATGGAGCGACTGTTGATATTGAAGGTGCGAGTGCATTAGCGGACTTCGAAGTTATAGAAATTATTGATGGCAGTAATCCATACCCCTCGCTCCTAGGAATCGACTGGGCTATTAATATGAATGGGTCATTAATTTGAAGAACAATAAAATTACCTTTGAAAATAAGTCGCTTAGGGTCATAGTGCCACTAGATCCTACTGAAGGAGTGTGCTATACCGAACCTATCCGCGATTATGTAGAAAGTGATGACAAGCTAGATCAAATATATAAGATAACAATGTGATATTAGGATTGGATCAATCCAATGATGGATGAATGGATCACATGGGACTGGGATAGTTCATTCACTTCTAACTTAGATGAGGAATTAGAGCATTGGAAAAACTGCTTACATGAAGTATCTACATTGCAGTGCTATATGACGACGAAGTCATTGCACTGCATTTCCTCAGAGGTAAGAAAGCTACCTTAATATGATGGTCTGATTGACGTAGATATGTTTTTAGATGAATTTGAGAATGAAGTCCTGAAGAACACCATTTTCAAGTGTTGCAGTTGACACTATGTGCTACACCTACACGATGGTGGGGTGCGCATAAGGAGAGTTTTTCTGAATGGAGGGATTACAGGCGAATGATGAAGTTATGATTTGGGCATGGTAATACAACAATGAATGAGAAGTATATTGGGAAGGATGATCTACACAATCATCTCCTGAAGTGGGCTAAGGTTTGGGGGATGGAATTGCAGCTAGAATGGGTAAATATATTTTTTCATACCTTGGATACAATCACCATGAATTGGTATCTCGAGACAGAGCTCTGCCACGGCACTCGGAATCGGATGTATTGAGAGAAAATTTCTTATTGAATTTTAGCTTCGAGGATGGGTTTGAAAACATCTATGAAGTTCTTCAAGAGATTAAAACAATTATCTTAAAGATGCTAAAGGAACCCATGGAATGGAACCAACTTGATTGGAGCACCCAACTATGCCACGCATTGGAATGCTATAGTGTGACTGCTAAAGAGGAGGAAGAAGCCCCAAGAATATCAATATTCTGGAAGCAAAAGGACATCACATAATAGCAGGACCACAAGTAGAGAACCTAGAAATCTCTAAACCTTTGAAAACAAGACAGGTAAACATTGGTAATGAGGAAGAACCGAAGTTCACACAGATTGGAGATTACTGGGACGACGCTACAGTAGACAAAGTTGCTAAATTACTTTGTGAGTACTAAGATCTCTTCCCCACTATGTTTTCAAATTTAAAGGGCATACTTGTCAATTTGGGTGTTATGTGGATCACACTGAAGCCAGATGTGAAGCCTATTAAATAGATGCCTTATTGCCGTAATCCTAAGTATAAGGAGAAGGTTCACCAAGAGCTGGATAAAATGATGGATGCTGGAATTATAGAACCTATTGACGAGCCTAATTGGGTGAACCCGATGGTAGTCCAAGAGAAGAAACAAAAAAGAAAAATAAGGATCTACGTAAATTTCCAAAAAAATAATGATGCATGTGTCCATGATCCATTTCCGATGCCATTTACAGATGAAGTGTTAAACAATGTTTGAGTTATGAGGCATATTCCTTTACTAATGGGTTTTTCAGTTATCATAAAATTAATATTGCGCCAGAGGATCTAAGAAAAACCACCTTCGCAACAGAGTGGGGTTACTTTCAGTCCACTGTTATGCCTTTTGGATTGAAGAACACACCTAAAATATTTTCCCACGTAGTCATAACAACATTCATAAGTTTCTAGAAGTATACTTCGATGACTGGACCGTGTTTGGAGTGGTAAAATGTCATGTAGCAAGTCTGCACTTTATGTCGGATACATGTCGAAGATACCAGATTGCACTGAATTTTTAAAAATGTATATTCTGTGTTCCTTTTGGGATCTTGTTGGGTCATTTCATGTGTAAGAAAGGATTGATGCTAGACCCTACAAATTTTGATGTAATTGTGAACTTGGAGGCCCCAAAGAAAATCAAGTAGCTGCAATGCTAGGACACGCTGGATATTATAGAAAATTCATTAAAGACTATGCTCAAATTACTGCACCCATGGAAAAACTGCTAAAGAAGTAGGTGACATTCTATTGGGATGAGGAATGTAAGCATAGCTTAGATGTGTTAAAATGAAAGATGGTGTCTACGCCAATCCTGGTATTTATTGATTAGAAGAAGGAGTTTCATGTACATGTGGATGCTTCTTGCATTGCACTGGGTGTAGTACTAATGCAAGCAGGTGAAGGCAAACTAGACCATCCTATAGCCTTTGCAAGTAGGCAATTATCAAAGGATGAAAAAATTTATTTAGTGATATAGCGCAAGGGGTTGTCCATGACCTACGTGTTGCAAAAATTCAGGCATTATCTGTTAGGGGTACATTTCAATATTTCTACAGATCATTCTACCTTAAAGTACCCGGTCAAAAACCTTGTGTTGGGGATAAATATTTGCAGGTGGTTGTTATTATTTTAGGAATATGATTTTCAAGTTATTGTGAAGCCCGGTCGGTTGAACATCGTTCCATACCATCTGTCAAGGATTGAAACAAGTGAAGAACCTAGTAATTTGGACGAAGGGTTGCTGGATATGTAGTTATTTATGGTACATGTAGTAGATGACCAGTTTCTAACATTATTCAATTATTAACTACAGGGACAATGCTTGAAGGATATACAACTCAACAGAAGAAAGAACTAGTAGTTCGTGCACTTGGTGTGGCTACTTGGTTACGATGAGGCACGCCCAGGTTGGGCCAACAAAACGACGAAGTTGAAAATTAGCTAAGTGTAAATTTGGCATTTCCCAAGATTTAACTAATGCTTTGAAAATATTGAAATCACATATATTGATATTGGGAAGACTCATATTACAGGGAGTTCCCCCTCCCTTTATACTGTTGTGCAATTATGTATTTATGTATAATTGTTGATGATAGTGAATGTGCATGGGTGTTCATTTGTATAAAGGCTAATTATAATACTTGGTAACGAAAAATAAACTAATTATGGAATGTTAAGGCATAGTACATGAACATAAATAATGGTGAAAAGAAAGTGTTCGATGCTGCCGCACCTTGCTATAAGTGGTTGGAAGATTACCACTAGTGTAGGGGTGTGACAGTTGGTATTAGAGAGGATGAATGACTTCACAGTGATGGAGATGAATGACTTTGATATGATATTGGGGAATATGAAATGGTCATACGTTTGAATGACTTACTTAATGCAGTTGAATCCCAAAATGATATCTAATATTTATTGAAATGAAACAAGGAAATTTTTGTCCCCTTCTGTGATGAGGTGTTCCTGGTTGGGCAGTCAAAAACTTGGACTTTGCCACTCATAGGCAAAGGTGGGAAGTGAAGGTGCAACATGTTTCTGCACTAAGTTTGGAGAAAGTTATGAAGGAATGAGACATGGAGACATATGCGATTATGTTCAAAGGAGTCAAAGGTGATGGAGTGGGGACGCCTGTTCCAGCTGATATTTCTGAGGTATTGGCCAAATATGCAGATTTGATGCCCAATGAGCTACCAAAGAAACTTCCACCAAGACGTGCAATGGGCCATAGCATTGAGCTTGAGCTAGGGAATCAACCTCTGGCTAAAGCACCTTATCGCTTATCAAGACCTGAGTTGGAGAAGTTGAAATGATATTTAAAGGAGCTAACTGATGTAGGTTTCATAAGACCTTCAAGGTCCCCCTATGGAGCTCCGTTATTTTTCCAGCGAAAGAAGGATATGAATAAGCTACGGATGTGCTATGATTACAGTGCTCTTAACAAGAAGACAATGAAGAACAGGTATCCTTTGCCATTGGCTACTGATTGCTTCGACAATCTTGCGAAAGCTCGAGTGTTTTCCAAGCTGGACTTGAGGCATGGATATTACCAGGTGCATATAGCTGAAGGAGACGAGAAGAAAACCGTGATAGTAACAAGGCATGGTAGCTTTGAATTCCTTGTTATGCCATTTGGGTTATGCAATGCTCCTGCTACATTCTACACTTTGATGAATGATGTTATACGTCCATACTTGGATTCATTCATAGTAGTGTACTTGGACGATATAGTGGTGTACAGTGATAACATGGAGGATCATAAGAAGCACTTGGCGATGGTGTTTGAGGCATTGAAGGCAAATTAGTTGTACTTGAAGAAGTCTAACTTTGTGTTTGCTCAGACCAAGATTCTGTTCTTTGGACACATAGTGGGTCAAGGGTACATATGGATGGAGCCGAGTAGAGTAAAGGTGATCGAGGACTGGGTTGAACCAAAGAATGTCCATGATATGATGGTGTTTTTGGGCATGACCAACTACCAACAAAATTTTTTAGAGGGCTACTCCAAGGTAACATCATCACTGATAGACCTGTTGAAGAAAGACAAGAGATGGAGTTGGACGGAAAAATGTCCGGTGGCATTTGATGATTTGAAGAAGAGGATGGTTACAACACTGATAATGAAGTTGTTGGACTTCGAGTGACCATTTGAGGTACACATAGATGCTTCATATTTTTCCATAGGAGGGGTTCTTATGTAGGATGGGCATCTGGTCGCGTACAAGAGTCGGAAGTTGCAGGATAGAGAATGGAGGTATCTGGTCCATGAAAAGGAGATGACTGTGATTATCTATTGTCTTCATGTGTGGAGGCATTACCTGATTGGGAAGCTATTTTTTGTCAAGACAGACAACGTTTCAGCAAGTTATTTTGCATCACAACTGAAGCTTTCTGCAAAGCAAGCTCGTTGGCAGGACTTCTTGGTAGAATTCGACATGACTATTAAGTATACACTGGGGAGACTCAATGCAGTAGCAAATGCCCTTAGCAGGAAGGGACAACTTGTAGCATTGGAAGGAGGAGACCGGGTAGGAAGGAGTAGGACTCAAGTTCAGATGTTGGAAGAGATGCAAAATAAGCTTGAGGAAAGTGTTGAGATTGATAATCAAGCGCAGAATATAGTGAAGCAGATAAAGGAGAGGCAGACATGAAAGTTCCTTCTCCGAGATGGTTTCTTGTTCTTTGGAAACTGACTCTATGTTCCAAATTCATCTGGGCTCAGGAGGCACCTTTTGAAGGAGTGCCATGATTCTCCATGGGCTATCCACCCATGGCAGCGTCGTTCTTTGGCATTGTTGGAGAGAGGATTCTTTTGGGAAAAGATGTGGGAGGATGTAGAGGAGTATGAACATACGTGCATCATTTTTCAGCAGGACAAATCATATACTCAAAGGCAAGGAGGTCTGTTGCATCCTTTACCGATTCTTGAGAGACCATGGATGAGTGTCTCGATGGACTACTAGTGTAGGGGCCTAGTCGATTTTCCCACTGGATCCCAAAACTGGGACTACCAACTTGATTTTTCATTATATTCCTTTCAATGTTACAATACATATTTGTACATGTTGAAGCATCCAATACCATAGACCAAAATCCTGTCGCATCCAAAACCATCGACCAAAAACCATCGCATCAAAAACCATGTGCAAAAATCATGTACAAAACCATAGGTATGTCTGTCGAACCTAACATAGGGTCCAAAACCAAAATTTTCTGGGGCACTACCCTGAACCCCATAAAGTGGGGTTACATGTACCCCTCAAACCCCCTATGACTCCCCCTGCTATACAATCGGTGCAATGAAGGGGGGCCTCTACCCCCCTTCTAACCCCCGAGTTAACTACATGGGCTAGTCGTGGAAAGAATATAACACAACCCAACACAAGTCTAGTCTAAAGAGAACGTTAATGTGTAGCACATGCAATGAATGGATGAGGGTAGCATGCAAGCAAGTAGAGAGGCAGCCATTAGAATGAGTTGAATCAGATAGAGTGGACATGGTAGGATAGCTCATGAGTCAGGTGAGAAAAAAGGAGCACAGATGACTATTCAGATGGGTTGGGACAAACTATTATTTGAGAAAAGTATTTAATACAAAATATTGACCCATTTGAAATGGAAGGATGCAACCTTGTTCAATTTGCAACGATTTCTTGTAAATTCAATAAGAGAGTTGGCTAAGACAACAAGAAATTGACCAAGTACCATTTGGATTATAAGTGCTAACATGAGATGAATATTTGGTGAAGAAGTTTGAGGGTAAATGCATATGTTTATTCAGTTTTGGATAGTGTGTGATTGCCCAATGTCTAACATGATTGGGTGGGTCACTCCATAAGTCATGATACAATTTTATTACATGAAAAAGTGTATGGAGATAAGTTTTTATTAGTCGGAGGCAAAGATAAGCAGGCCAAAAAAAAAGATTACACAAGCTTTTGCTTGAATAAAGAATTTATATTCACTAAATTTTCTCTCATATACAACCATCGAGCTACGACTATTCTCTCTTCTTGCTTCACATTACAATGTCCCAACCAAAGGTGTATAAACACCAAACTTTTTAAATGGAATCATGCAAAATCTAAATTTCCTTTCCTCATGCAAACTAAGAATTCACGCTTTAACTAAAATCTTCTAACTTTCCTTTAACTTAACTCAAAATTTTTCTTTTTCTTGACTCGAATTTTCTAGCCAAAGCATTAACTTTCTAAGTCTGACTCACTTGACTTCTAATATTCAACTTCAATTTCTTTCCTTAACTCTACTCTTCATGCATTGCATGCATACAGGAGTAGTTAATATTTATAAGGCTCCACCTTAATTATGACCATATGACTCAACCTTAACTTAATTGTGACTCAACTAGGCATGCTATGCTTGCAATTAAAAATTGACTCGAAAAAAAAATTACAATACCAAATTTTCTTTCTTGTTTCTTCCATATTCTATACCCTTGAAATTACTTCATTTTTAGTTCTACTTTCTTGATGTAAGCTCCATATTTATTCACTTGTTTCTACTGTAATTTTTCTTTGACTTCTTTTGTATTTGTTCTAAAAAACAATTTAGGCTTTCATAGCCTATCTTCTATAGCTTCCTCTTAAAATATTTGTTCAAACATGGACTACTATCACAACTCTTCATCTTCAAACTATGAACTTTTCCACACTTCTTCTGCTTCATATTCCTAATCTTCTTCCTACCATGTTTATTTATAGTAGAATTTGATCTCTTCTTGTCTCCATTGTTGAAAGGTTGTTTCAATGATTTCTTATTTGTCTTCATAAATGTTCATGCCCTTTCCTACTTCTTTTTCTTCTTATTCTCTTTCAGCTATAACTATAACTGGACTGCTGTCCTGTCTACTTGCATACTCAAAAATCAATGTTGAAAACATCTACATTATGCTATGCATTGAGATCTTTCTCTGCTTCTTCTTTCTTCTCTAACTCTTCAACAACATTCACTCTATCTTCCACTATTATGTTGTTAGTTCATATTCTTACCAAAATCTCATGAATCACTTTATCCTCTTCTTAATCATCAATTTCTGCTAGATCACACACTATTTCATGAGAAATTCTAACTATTGCTTCATAATTTTTTGTTACAGTGGTACCTGCAACCTTCAATTCTTCATCAAACATGACACTCTCCATATTTCCACAATATCCTTGTTTCAGAAAAGAGACCACGAGTTTCATCAACATAATTTTCATCCACTTTGTGGTGAGATATATGAGCATGAATGTGCTCATTAACAATTTCAACTTCACCAAATTCATCATTTGTTGTTGGATTCATGAGAGATGGACTTTTAGCTCTACAAACCATTACTTCATATGAAAATTTATTTGTTATTCTCAAACTCTAATGCAAAGAGGTCATCATCAACTACAATCATTCCAACTAGATCACACTTGTTATTCACTTGTTTATTGGAAGCTTCACCATCATCAACAAAGTCTATTAATGGATTCACCAATTCACAACTCCCTTTTCCTTCACAATCCACATGTGTCTTGTCATAGTGTGATTCACCATCATCTTCACGATCCACATTACAGTGGGGTTAGTGAGCATCTATATGGTATTTCTGTACTTCACACATAGAGGCTTCAAATTCTCACTCTCCAATCTTTTCTATATATTATTCATCCATATGCATGTCTGGATGATGGGTTTCACTTTTATACTATTTATGACCAACATCCACATTTTAGTGGGATTATCGAAACTTTGTTTTCCTCCTAGAATTTTGCTCATTTACTCTCATATCTATAATTTACTTTCTATCGATTCTTCAACATACTGTAACATAATTTGTTGCTTTATGTCACTTTCCTTTATACCAAATTCTACTTCCAAGGTCTTCCATGCTTCCTAAGAAGATGTAGTTTTTGCTACCTTGCAGAAGGAATTCTCATCCAATACGTGTTTCATAAGATCCAATACTAAGGCATCACATACTTCACCATATGGGTTATTAGACTGATACTCAACTCTTTACATTGAATACAAGTTTTCATTTTGAAAGTTCCAAAAATTAGAAATTTTTACTAGTAAATTTTGGAAGTGTTACTAGATCTATCCTAATCCATTCATCCTCAAATTGTTCTACATCATCTACTTGTGTTTTATATGCCCCGACTGTGGGCAGAACCTCTATGATCTCTTCGAAATACTCTGGATCTTCCTTTTGATTTATTTTATCGGTTTGCTTTAGTGTTGCTTTGTGACCCATGATTGTCATCCTTTATTTTTCTTTTGTCTTCTTTCCTTATTGTGTTAGACTTCTAGAAATGAATGTTGCACACACTTGATTATCTTTAAAACTAAACATTTTTACCTTCACTTTAACAGTGGCTCCCAACAACTACAAGAAAATTTGCTAAGATCTTCTACACATATTCTTATGGAGGCTCATGGATACAACTTACGGTGGACACTCCTTCTTTGGTGAGTGGTAGTGGCTCTTTCCTCTTGATATGGTGATGACTTTATAGGCTACTCACCCTAATATTTTAGTAGTTGGGTTTACAAACTCTCAATGATCTCTAGTTTCTACTTATGGACAATGGATCCAAACTTTGATTTGTAGGCTACCCACAATAGCCAAGGCTATTAGTGGAAGTAGCTCATAACCTTCTTAATCCTTTGGTTATTTGAAACCTTGCTAAACCTTTCTCTGATACCACTTGTTATTTAGAGACACAAGTAAACATGAAAACACTAGACAAATAAGTACACAATCTTTTGATTGAATAAACAAGTTATATTCATTAATTATTCTCTCATATGCATCCACCGAATTGTTGCTAATATCTCTTCTTACTTCACATTACAATGACCCAACCATGAGTATGTAAGCGCTAAACTTTCTAAATATGGATAATACAAACTCTAACTTTATTTTCCTCATGAAAACTATGAATTGACACTTTAACTAAACTATTCTAACTTCACTTTAACATAAATCGACATTTTTCTTTTCCTTAGCATAGCCTTTCTTGACAAGGCATTAACTTTCTAACTCTAACTCATTCGCTTCTAATATTAGACTTAACTTGCTTTCCTCCACTTAACTTAACTCTTCATACATTTCATGCATATGAGAGTACTTACTACTTCTATCAACTGAAGTGATTTTGATCTATGGATGAGTTGTGATCGATGGTAGTAAATCAAATAGGAAATTTGGGGATAAGTTTGTATGAATTGTGTGTTCTTATAATTTTTAAATTGCTATACGAGACTAGAGTTCACTTGGTTGTAACACATTTGAATACATGGCAAATGTTAGGTTACTTGGGTTCTTGATTATATATGATTACTTTCATTCATATTATTTGCATATTCATTATGTTAAGGAATAATTGTATGGAATGATTATCTACATACTTCAATAAGTGTTAAGCTTATGAATTTTAATAAATGTGAAATATAAAAAGTGAGATGTAGTATAGAATCACATGGTTTCAGATTGAGAAAAACGATGGGATTAAATGAGTCAGAATGCGCCACAAACCTATAGTGATGGGCCATATGGGTGCACTAACTCAACCTCTGATGTGGGTGACTATAGTGGCATGGCAATAAATTTTGAGGTTAAATTAAATTTTATACCAAATGTACTCTTTTAGCCTCCATTATAATTTATTTATATATATCTCTATTAAGTGAGGAAGATAAATCACATAGTCATTATTCCATAGTTTGAAATGATATCAATTACTAATATTGCTTCCTTTCTTAATAATGCATTCTTGGTTTTCTAATTGTTAAATGAAAATATTACCAAAACCTTAATACCTAACAATTAATTAAATATCCAAAAATACTAAACTACATTTTGTATATATATATTTTTAAACAATATTAGTGGAAGTTTTTACAATAAGGAAAAAATTTAATAATACTAAAATATTATCTAATAAATAATTAAATTATTGTTATTTATCTCTTTGATATATTTGTTCAATAGTGAAAAGAAAATTGAGATGTGAGTATAAGAGATATGCAAGAATCAAATTTGTGACTTTTCATTTATAAAGAAAAAATGAAGGTTTAAAATGCATATATTGATGAATTTGTAATTTTTTTTGGATTTCTTTATGTACAGCTTTGAAATTAATATATACGTGTGTGGGGAAAAAAATTGAGAAAATATTTAATTTTTTTCATAGTTATATTGTATCTAATTTTTTACAAATTTATATAGAAATTTTAGTTGAAGTGATTTAAATTTTTTCACATATTTCAAAAAAATAAAAAATAAAAATTCATTGTGTGTAAATTGAAATCACCTTGTTATGTATTAAGTAAAGTAGATATCAAAGTTCAATCCCTATGAGTTTGGGCCAACACAAAATTAATTAAATTTGTATCTATTTATTTATTAATTTATAGAAGTGGTATGCATATTGTAATTTTTTGAAAGCCCATTATCTTTTATTTATTTATATAATTTTAAATAATATACATTAATTAAATATTTAAAAATAGTAAAATTATTCTAACTTTCCCAAAATGTTATATTTTCTTTATAATTAATTAACAAATTAATATAATTCGCATATTTATTTAAAATTAATTAAAAGGGATTAATGAAAAAGGAGAAATATAATATAACTAAAACAAATTGATATGGTTAAATTTCATGTGGTTTGAATATCTATTTTCTAAAATTTAAAATATAATTATCCCATATCTACTCATGGAATCTTTGTGCAAACTTATCAAACGCAATGATAGACAGGTTGTCTCTAATCGTATTAGCAAAGATCGAAAGGACAAAAGAGGAATTGATGTCCGAGAAATCTTGCGAGGAAAAGCTATCACGTTCTTCAAAGTGGGCTGCCCCCACAAAACAAAGAGTCTAACAAATCATTGTCTTTAGATAAGATAATGTTAATGGTAAATGAAATAGCACCCTCGTTATAGACGTGAGATCATAGTAGCCTACAAGCTAGCAAACATAGGGAACACTGTTAGAGTAAATTTTCCAAGTATTAGATAATATTGTCTTAGATTGATATGATATTGTCTTAAATGATCTCAGTTTCCATTGTCTTAAGTGATCGTTGCCTTAAAATATTTTTTTCTCATACTATTTTTGTCTTATAACATTGTCTTCAATATTTTTTTCTTAAACTGTTTTTCTCTTAAAAAGAAAATCTCAAACTATTTTTGTCTTAAATTTCATATTTAAGATAATTCAATTGATATTAAATTTTAATGTAAAACAACTAAAATAAAAAGTGACTTTTTAAAACAAAATATTTATTTTGTCTTAAAAGTGTCCTTGTAGTAGTGGGGTTTACTTGATATAAGGTTCAAATTCGTTTGACAATTGAGTAGTAACTATAGGCCCACTCAATTTATCATGAAGTAGGATGGACGAGGATTTGTCTGCTTTTGCTCACTAAAAGTCATCATGCCATCAATGTTGTATATGTTTTTAGAGAATTTCATTATGTTCAAAATGTTACAGATATTTTTCACATAGATGTTTGAGTTTCATAATTTCTTTGGTCTAACTTTTTGGGGAATCGGTCAATCACCAAGGCCCAATTTATTGTTGTTGCACCTATTCTTTGATTTTGATTCAATGCTTATTGGGATGACCAAGGCACCTTGCTAAAGAAATCTAGGTAACACATTTGAGTCAAACTACGAACAATCCAACTTGACCTGACAACCTTCCAAAACCTAAAAAATGAATGAGGATGGTGATCAGCCTTGGTATTGGAGCAAGAATGTTGCAACTCCCAAGGCTACTGACTTTTAATTATCAACTCGGGGTTCATACAAACTTAAAAGGTATCGACACTATATGTGCAACATACAATGTGTCCTTCCTTTACTATCATGAGACAAAAGAAATTCTGCCTATTTGTAGGAATGAAACATTGGATCTAAAAATTCTTGTATAGTAATATGAAATCCTCTATCTACTTATTAACACACATTGCTTGCAAAAGAACTCGATTTTAACCCTATTCGTCACATGTGATGTTTTAACTAATCTAAGCATGATATCTAATCTAGAGAGTAGTAACTGTTGTGTGCATGTGTAAATATAAAAGAACTCATTTTTTAATCTTTTTTGATTTACAAATGCAAATGCTAATCTTTCCTTGATCTTGGGGAGGGGAGACAGGTGTGCAGGAAGAGGGGCGCATTGATTTTGATGGCTTGGATGTCAAGTAGGGGCCTAATCCTAGCTTCAATGATGTTTTTTCTCAATCCAGGCTCAAAACAGGCCGCTACAGGATTTCCTACAGGATGTACTAGTTCTCCTACAAGATCCCCTAGTTCTCCTATAGGATCCCCTATTTTCCTCCAGAATGTTACATATTTACAATACAAAATTATAATTCATCAAAGGAACAAGGAAATCAAATCCAAATTTGATGGTTCAAATCTTTTTATTGACTAGGATTTCGTAGGTCTCCATTCCAAGTGTAATCAGTCAAAAAAACCTGTGTTAACCCATGCTAAAAAACAGGAGAAAATTACTAGTCTAAAATCTAGAAATTTGAGAACTAGTGAACTAGTAAATCCATCAAATGCCTAACCTAATAAATTTCAAATTAAACTGGGTAAAGTTTGTTATTAAATAGAATGTTTTTTTGATCTAATGCAAGTGGAACAAACTATATTGAAGCTCGTTAGCATCCTCTAAAAAATAGCAAAAACTTATTGTTCTTTGCCAAGGAGTTATAGAAATCTAAATTTGGGAATAAGAAAGCTAATCCAAGTAGCTCAATGATTACTATGACCATACAAAGATTTTCCAAGGATTAAATGATGCTTGTGATCCTATAAAATAACTTACATCAGCCATTTAATCCAACCCTACAACAAGAAATCATTAATACTAAATGCAAAAATAGAAAGAAATAAAAACAAGAGATGCATGTGAATAAGAAGTGAAAAGAAGGAAAGAAAATGATAAAAAAAGGCTCTCAGACTCCTGGGATGGTGAAGCCCAAGGAAAATTAAAGATCTATGGAGGAGAACAAGATTTAGAAGTTGAACATGACACCAATCTTCATTATTTTGATCAATACAATTACATCCCCATAAGAAAATACAATGGAGCTACAAAAACACAAGTTCTCTCCACAAGAAGACTAATGAAAATATATATTTAGAGGCCAATTCAACTTGGTACTTATAAAAAATTATTAGGAATCATTCCCCATGAATGGAGGAAGCTTTTCCCACCAAAATCCCTTGATTAGTAGATGTGGTTCCCAATACTAGGAATCTGCATTAAATGGCAAGGAACACATTCCTAAATTTTCTCAATTATTGGAGTTCCACAATATGTGCCATAATTCCATAATATCTTCTTGATTTATTATTTAATAGTGATCCTCTTGTAGTAGGAATAAATTCCCTAAATTAGCTCCTCCAAATCTTCATAATCTACCCATTATTCTCATAATATTCCACGTAAATAAATAATACTAGGCACAAATATGAAATTATTCATAAACCTTCCCAAAGAATATACAAAATTTAAAAATGCATTATCTAATACAAAAAGAGAGGTTTAATGTGCTAAAGGATGCTCATAGGGCTTAATTTATGTTTAATTTAGAGGCATGGGCATTAATTTATGTCTAATTTAGAGGCCCGTCATACCCGCCTACTGAAAGTGTTTCTCATCCTCTTAGCAACTTAGTGACCTCATTGTGCTTCATTCATGGCCCTGGTGGTGTCTCTCTTGTGCATTAAGAATCTTGGCTGTAAGTTCTACAAGGACAAGCCCAAAAAAATATTTGTGCAAAGAAAAATCATTGTTTCTTGAGACCATTAGTTTTCCTTCTTCCCCTTATTCAAGATGGATCTTGAATATTTTTTAGTTTTTCAAGGTCTTCCACATCCTTATCAACCTTCTGCTACCTTGTGTCACCATTTGGAAACCTCTGAAACCTTCAAAATGTCCTTCGATGAGAACTAGGACATCCTGTAGTAATTCCTATCAAAACTATAGAAAACCTACAGGAAACCTTGTTAAAACTATAGGATACCCTTTTTGAGCATAAATGGTAGTCTGACCTAGGACATGCCCTCAACTTGACTCCCATGCATTTCTCTCATTTCTATAACATCTTTTAGGCTTTGTATAAAAGCCACAAAGAGATTGGAGACCTCTTGGAAAGTCTCCTTTCATCACTCCAGTTTGAGTTTTGTTTTGATTGTGGATGCCTCATTTCCTTTTGTTGCCTTCTTCTTCTCTCTCGTGGCCTAGATTGTTGCCTAATGGCCTTGGAGTTCTCTATTTTGATTAGGTCCCTCTTAGGTACTGCCATTTTGGGTTTTAGCACAATTGTTTCTTTTTTCCTTCTTGTAGTAGCATTCTACCTTCTTGTACTAGTCATTCCTTCTTCCTTCAGAGTCTTCTAACTGTATGGGAGTGATGAGAAATTATGTAGGTTTGCGAAAATAGAGAGGATGCTTAGCTTTTTTTTTTTCAAGAAATTTTCAGGGTGAGGTGAAGTGTAGGTTTTGTTCTTGAAATTATGAAATGGGATGGATGAATGATGGATGGATAGTGAATATGAAGTGGATGGAGGGCTTGGAGTGTTGTTGTGACATGGCCTTTGCAAAAATTTCTTCTTTTACCTATTGTCCTCATTCCTTGAAATCATCACCCTTCATAATTTGAATTTTCAACATTGCATAGGTGAAGGAGTGAGCTACAATTAACTAGCTGAAGGTGGCTGAGACTGCTGACCCATCCTTAGCTTTAAAAACTTCATCTCTCATGCATTGACAACAAATTTCTAACTTAATATGCTCAAGAGAAGAGGTCAATAAATTAATAATATTGCATACATGTACCCACCTAATGGTTGTTGGAGAGACATGCATGCTACTACTAAGTTGATGTTTTTGTGATTTTCATGACTCAAGTACATCTTCTTGACTGTAATTTTCTTTTTATTTTCTAATCTTATTTTTTTGATGGGTTGTCTTCTTGCTGATGTGCAGATGGATTCCTCTATTGTTGCTGAGCTCTGGAGGAGTTTCATTATGCTTGAAGTTATGCTTCTCCTCTTTCCATCATGGTGTTGAAGGTTACACCTAGAGCCTGTTGTTACTTCCAAATAGGCTACTGTAGCTGCCTTTTTTTTAATGTTTGTGTCCTTTCTCTATTGGAGGGTAAATAGGTATCAGAATGAGTGGAATGTGTGGCCATAGAGTGACATGGCCATGATGGGTGTTGGTTGAGATGTGGTGAAGTCAATGTACTTTTTTCCTATCCCAGAACAGGTCTGTATCATAATTTTTCCATCAGATTGCCTTTCCTGTAGATTTTCAGAACTTCCTATAGTACTACAGGAAACTCTTGTAGTAATTCAGGATGACCTCTTGTAATAGACTTGTTCTGTCCATATCTCCCAAATGGTAGAATGCACTGACTTGAAACTTTTTGAGCATGCTTCCATCATCATTATGCACCTTCCCATCAATAAAATTTGGTCAATGGATTCATGGATCTCGAGAAAAATTAAAAATGGTTGGAGTTGATGGAGGCCGATTTCTTGGAAACTGTGCACTAGAATTTGTTGAAATTGCTTGGGCATGTTACCATCATCCATATGCATCTCCCCATGAAACAGATTTTTTCTCTATGTATTTTTGTTTCCTGTAGTAAAACAAAGCCTTCCTATAGTTTTCTAGGACATCAAGCAAACTAAATGGAAAAATCTTGAGAATGATAGGTGAATAGTGGAAATAGATGAGGGTGATGGATTAGCATGGCCTTGGGCTTGTTGGAGAATTTGAGCAAAGGAGGAGAAAGTCAAAATTTGACTTCTTTTGACTAGGTTTGACCTATTTTTCTTTCTTTAGTGGCAACTTATTTTTGCTCCCTGTAGATGTTGGAGAGCACCTACATTCATCAAAGAAATATATGGAGCAAGGATTTTTTTTATTTGAATCATTTTTTTCTTCTAAGTCCACTAGTCACCTCAATGAGGTTTTCAACTAGTAGGTCTGCTTAGGCACCTTAAAGGAGGTTTTCACCTAGGTTCTTTTACTTTTTCTCTTTTATTTTTTCTTTTTTCCCAACCCATTGACCGCCTTATGGAGGTTTTCAATCAATGAGCCATTTGAGGTGCCTCAAAGGAGGTTTTAATTTGAGATTTTTAATTTTTTCTCTTATTTTTCAATTATTTTTTTTACACTACCCTACTTGAAAAACAAAATAACTTTCAAGTATAAGAATATTTCCAATGGAAGCATGTGAACATCAAGATGATAGAGAAAATGATGTGTAGGCTTGAAATGTACTCTTTGACATGTACCTAGATTTTAGAGACCAAATGATTTGAATTTGAAAGGATCAAGCATAGTTGAAGAAGAGAGTGATGCTCCATCTTGTTGATTTTTTGGAACGAAACCTCAATATAGCTTTGATGTCCTTATTTTTCTTTCTTATCTAGATCATTCTTCATGTCTTCTTCTATCGTGACCTTCAAATCTTCCTCTTTTTGTTGATTGTTCTCTTGAATACATGGAGGATTTTATGGTAACAAAGAGGGAGCCCTCTCGGTCTCTGATTTTTATGTCTGCTCTTCATCAAGTGTAGTGCATGATTCTATGGTCTTCTCATTTGAATCTTCTTCTTCTATATGTGGTCCTTCAATGATATCAAGATAATCTCTTTTTTGCAATACTCTTCCTGAGCTATGGTGAATACCATTGATCTCAAGAGGAGATGTTTGGAGCTTTTGTACCTCAACGTTGTAATTGGGCCGAGCTACTTTAATGTGTGAGTTCGGAAATGGTGGTATAGGTAGTTGAGTGGGAGTGGGTATTTGATCTGGATGTGATTGGGGTTGTGGTTGCGGTGGAGGATAATGGTAAGGATAATATGGAGTTGGCTATGGAGGATATTGATGAAAATATTGAGGATATTGTGGATGGCTCCCATAAGTTCCTTGCCAACCTTGTTGCCAATATTGGTTTGGGGGTTGAGATGGCCAATGTTGCAAAGTAAAGGGTGTGCTCCAATTACTTTCAGATGGATGACCATAAGCTTGAAAGTGTGAATTAGGTTATTTCATCATTCTAGGTTGAATAAACTGCCATGGTACTCTTGGAGCTACATAACATAGCTGTATGGTCAATTGGCTTACGCCATTTTCCTCTTGGTGAACTTCCTTCAACCCTGGTAATGATGGACATTGTTTAACATCATACGATTTTGCATGGACAACCCAAATGTTAGAACCTTCTTTTTCTTCATCTTGAATTCTTAACATTTCTACTTGTTTGGCTAGATTGCTAAGAATTATTGTCTTAAAGTTATCAAGCAAATTTCCAAGTTTAGCTTGACTTACCGATCTTGATGTTGATGGACCTACTCTTTCCCTTCCTCTTGATATGTGTTTGCATGTTTCAAAAATTTCTTCAAATGATAATTGGTATACATCACCTCTACTCATGAGATCAAGGAGATTAATCCATTCATCCCTAATTGTTCTAAGTAAGAGGGTTTTTAGTGCATCAGATCCTAAATGATGTAGTTTTGATCTCTTAAAAATATGCGTGAACCTCTCTATTAGACCCTCTAGACTCTCATCTTCTTTTTGATTCATTCTAAAGATTTCCTCTTTAATATCATGATCTATATATTTTTCTGGCAATATATTTTACATATCATACCATGATCTTATTGAATTAGTCCCTAAAGTAATGAACCATTTAAGAGCTCTATCCTTCAATTTTTCTGAAAACAATCTCAATTTTTGAGTTTTTAATAAGTAACCATATGATATACAAACAATTTCAAATTCAAAGAGAAAGGTTTCTGGATCCTCTAACCTTAGATCGTGAAATTTTGGAAGAAAAGATGGAGGGATGTTCTTCATGTGCACACTAACATCAGTATCTTGAATGGGGAGTCCTAGAGGATCTTCCTCATTGTCATCATCTCCATTAGTTTCTTCTAAATTCTTTGCCATATTCTTCTTCTACTTACAAAAGTGAATGGTGATGTGGCCCTTACTGCACCACATGATCAAATGTCATGTTCCCATTTTCATCCTTCTCCATAGTGCAGCCAGGGTGGATTTACAGGGCAGGAGGTGGCCAAGTCAGTGCAGCAGGTTTGTGTCAACAAGGGTTTCGGTGGAGTTTTGTGGAGTTCTTATGGGATTTGATGGCATTCACTTGGAATATTCCACCATCTGGATAGTTTTCCTTTTGTTCGATTGCATTCGGACAACTTTCAGAAATCAACATTATTATTGGGAATAACTTAATTAATTATACTCGAGGTGGCATTCTGAGGAGACTGATTGGTGGGACACCTCATTGTAATAGCTAGTTGGAACCTAAATGGGAATATCTACAAGATGGGATGGTTAGATATGAGTTTCAGTGGCCTGAGGAGACATGGTGGCCAATTTACCCTTTTCCCCGCATTAAAAGAATATTTTAATTGAAATGAAAGAGGGAAAAGTCCTCCTAATTAAAATAATAATAAAATAGAAGGTTCTAGAGGAGTCCATGAAATCTATAAAAGAGAAAGAGGAGACCATTGCAGGACATTGGGATTGAGTATTGTTTCTTGTACAAAAGGTTGAGGACTTGGTTCTCTACTCCATTGGTAGCCCCACGACGGAAACCTTTGGGTGATTTAGAGAGATTGGGTGAGCACCCATCTCCCCTTGGTAGATTCATTCAGAATCCATAGGTGTTGATATCGTTTTTTTGTTTTAGTTTGGAGACCGGAGGGTCATTCCCAGCTATTGTATTGGAATATATCTATATATAATAAAGTTGGATTTTGGTTCTCGCATTTCTCATTGTTTCTCATGTTCTGATCTTTTAATGAGATTTTGTGCAATTTATAGATTTATGGTTCTGGTTTTACATGGAAATCTTCTGGAAAATGCATGATAGTTTAATATGAAGTGTGTACTCCAAAATTATTTGATTTGGGACATTACAGTGGTGTAAGAGCATCGAACTTGGCTTAGCTTGCGGGTTCAGATTTTTAGTTTTAAGTATTCGAGGGTTTATTTTGGAAGTGCCAAAGTCATCTTTGCTGTAGAATTTTTATTTTTGTGCCAAGATTGTTGTTGCCAATCTTTTTTCAATGAATTTTATGGATTGAAGAGGTGGAACATTGTGATATTAATTTATCCTATTTGGAGTAGTGTGCCAAGTTGGGCGAAGTAGGAAACTTGCACTAAATTGGGGCTTTCTGTATCTTTTGGAATCTACACAAAAAAATTATGGGTTTTTCTAGGTTTTATGAGAAGAGTTTGTGGTTAAAATTTCAAATTTTTTTGGGTAGCATGCAGGCTGTAAATTAGTGTTCATTTATCATTTTCGTTTTTAAGTGAATTGGGTAATTCACACCACTTGGTGAGTTTGATATTGGATTGGATTTACGCCAAACCATTTCTGGGTTTTTATGGGTTTGGTTTGAGGAGCCTTAGGTTAAATGTTGATAATTTTTGGAGTTATACTAAGGGAAAAACTACCAATTTATCTTCAACAACAACAACATAATTTTTGGGCAATGCTAATTAAATATTTGGGTTATTTTTTTGGGCCTTTGCAACATCAATAAGGGGAGCTTGAAATTTTAGAATTTATTTGCTCATGGATGAGTCACTAAGGAAGTTGGTAGCCCTTAGTGCTGACCCTATCGCGAGGAGAAATTTATGAGAATATTTTGGGAGGGTTCAGATTTGGGAAGGATGAGGAACCAAAGTAGAAGCAGTCTCAAGAGCTCCCAAAGAAGAGCCGAAATAAAATGAGGAGAGAGCATATTTTCTTCACATGTTAAGGAGCATGGACACCATATTACACATGTAAAACTTACAGAGAAGCAAAAGCTAAAGAAGAGCAAGGAATGACAAAAAACTCAAGTCAACAAAGAAATGAAGGGCCTATGTTTGAGTAGAATTTGCATGTAGAATGCTTTAACTTGCATGAAAACACCTTTGAGGATCATGAACAATTGTGTGATAGCAACCTACCTATGCCTCTATGTTTGATGATTGCAGATGGTGAGTAACAATTTGATTCCATGCATAAAGAAATCCCAGGAGAAGACACTTAGGAGGATTTGAGAAATGAGCCATTGGTGGTGGCCCAACATGAAGATCACTCAGCGGTGCAAGGACATGAGGAGGACGATATGCACAGTGTGTGAGATGAGCCATTTTTATATAATCAGCTAGTGTCTCACGTTGAGCCCATGGTGGAGGATGAGAAGACACCCGTGGGGCTAGTCATTGGAGTGGAGCAGATTGATGTCCAGGTAGCCTCCAGGGAGGTAGTATTTGTAGACATGTTTTGTTAGGAGGTGTTAGAGATTGACGAGGTAGTTTTGGAGGAGGCTAGTAGGCAGAAAGAGTTGGAGATGGTGGTGCATCCATCCTTGGGTTTACCCATTGATGAGGCACAAACAGATATAGTGGAGGATAAAAAAGTTGAAACATATTCAGATAGCAATCCTCTCTAGGAGTTCAGAGATAGAGCTTGCAGCATATTTTGCAGCATATTTTGCCCACTTTTTCCGATTAGAGGGAGAGAGGCAGGATTTATTGGACATGCTTTGATTTTCCAGGTGGAGCATCAGGAGTTGAGCATGGATCAGTGTCAGCATAGCATATGTATTCTTTGCATAGGAATATGTGCATTGTATTGGAGAGAGATCATGAGCTAGTACCCTACTGATGGAGTACCATTTTTATTTAGAGGCATTCTATTGCAATATCCCTCCAAGGTGAGGCATATCACATGCTTCAGTTGGCAGTAGGATGTAGGCTGACCACTCATCAGTATTTCAGCACAGCTTCAACATGATGAGATTGACCTTCGTCTAGGCCAAGGGTTGGATTGGAGAGAGGGGATGAGTTGGTACACAGCAGGTGGGGCAGCATTCACTGCCGAAGTTATAGAAAAACAGGAACCGTGTAGCCTTGATACTCCTTATTGGCAACATGGGGATCTAGGAGGATTTTCTAATGAAAGGTTCTATCGGAGATTGATCTAGGATCTGGGCATTGAGGATTCCATTCATGGTGGGTTGACACAGGAGCAGGGCATCACCCAATGGTTTGTATGTGATCCTAGCATTGGGTCTTAGTTACGTCGGACCACCAGATTGATCCAAATATTTGGATTTCTCGAGGGTAAGCAATCTTGCAGTGGGAGGACTGTCATGTCCCCATTTTTATCCTTCTTCATAGTGCAGTGAGGATGGATTTCTAGGACAGGAGGTGGCTAGGTCAGTGGAGCAGGTTTATGTCATCAGGGATTCCGATGGAGTTTTGCAGAGTTCTTATGCGATTTGACAGCATTCGCTTGGCATATTCCACCATCTGCACATTTTTCCTTTCATTCGTTGCATTGCAACAACTTCCAGAAATCAATATTATTATTGGGAATAACTTAACTAATTATGCTTGAGGTGGCATTTCGAGGAGATTAATTGGTGGGACACCTTAGCGTAATAGCTTGTTGGAACTAGAATTAGAAGATCTACAGGATGGGATGGTTAGATATGGGTTTCAGTGGCCTGAGGAGACATGGTGGCCAATTTACCCTTTTCCCTGCATTAAAAGAATATTTTAATTGAAATAAAAGAGGGAAAAGTGCTCCACGATTAAAATAATAATAAAATATAAGGTTATAGAGGAGTCCATCAAATATATAAAAGAGGAGTAGGATACCATTGGAGGACATATGGGATTGAGTCTTGTTTCTTGTACAAGAGGTTGAGAACCCAATTCTCTACTCCATTGGTAGCCCTAGGACAAAAACCCTCAACTGATTTAGAGAGATTGGGCAAGCACCCATCTCCTCTTGGTGGATTCATTCAGAATCCACAGGTGTAGAGATTGTTTTTCTATTTCAGTTTGGATACCGGAGTGTCATTCCCAACTATTGTATTGGCATCTATGGATTTTGGTTCCTACATTTCTCATTGTTTCTCATGTTGTGATCTTTTAATGAAATTTTGTGCAATTTATAGATTTATGGTTTTGATTTGGCATGGACATCTTCTAGAAAATGCATGATAGTTTAATATGAAGTGTCTGTTCCAAAATTAATTGATTTTGGACATTACATCAAATGGGAGGGTAGGTTGGTGTTGGACATTTTTTATTTTTTTTATGATTGAATGAAAACACTAATGCAGTGCACTTTTCTATTTTTGAAATGAAATATGCCTATTGCAATATTGTGTTTTTTTTTTGCAAAACTTAAAAAGAAATGATTGAACTAGGGAAGAAAAAATGCATACTTTGACACCTCCCTGACAACGGTGCCAAAAAGTGATAAGCCTCGATATTGTAGCAAGAATTTTGCAACTCCCAAGGTTACCGAATTTTAATTATCAACCAGAGATTGGTACAAACTTAAGAGGTATCGGCACTATATGTGCAGCATACAATGTGTCCTTCCTTTACTGTCATGAGAGAAAAGAAATGCTGCCTATTTGTAGGAAAGAAAGACTGAATTTAACAATACTTGTAAAGTAACATGAAATCCTCTATATACTTATTAACACACATTGCATCCAAAAGAACCCTATTTTAACCATATTTGTCACATGTGATGTTTTAACTAATCTATGCGTGAAATATGATCTAGAGAGAACTAACTATTGTCTACATGTGTAAATATAAAATAACTCATTTTTTAATCTTTTTGCTTTATAAATGCAAATGTTAATCTTTCCTTGATCTTTGGCAGGGGAGAAGACTGTGGAGAAAGAGGGGTACAATGATTTTGATCGCTTGGAGGTCAAGTAGAGGCCTAATCCCAGCTTCAATGATGATTTTTCTCAATTTGTGTTCAAAACAGGCCACTACAGGATATCCTACAATATGTACTAGTTCTCCTACATGATCCCCTAATTCTCCTATAGGATCCCCTGTTTTACTACAGGATGTTATAGATTTACTATACAAAATTATAATTCATTGAATGACCAAGCAAATCAAATCCAAATAGGATGGGAAATATTTTTTTATTGACTAAGATGTCTTAGGTCTCCATTTTGAGTAGAATCACTCAAAAAGACCTCCGTTAACCCATGCTAAAAAATAGCAGAAAATTACTAGTCTAAAATCTGGAAATTCGAGAACTAGTGAGCTAGTAAATCCATCAAATTTCTAACCTAATTAAGTGAAAATTCAATGGGGTAAATTTTTTTATTAAATATATTTTTTTTGTGATATAATACAAGTGGAACCAACTAAATTGAAGTTCGTTATCATGCTCTGGAAAATAGCAGAAATTTAGTGTTCTTTGCCACAAATGAGTTCCAGAAATCTAGATTTGGGAATAAGAAAGTTAGTCCAAGTAGCTCAATTATTACTATGACCTTCCAAATCTTTTCCAATGATGAAACGATTCTTGTTATCTTTCAAAAGGAACTTACATCAACCATTTAACCCAATCCTACAACAAGAAATCATTAATCCTAAATGCAGAAATAGAAAGAAATAAAAATAAGAGATGCATGTGAATAGGAAATGAAAAGAAGGTGTCCACATGGGGTAGCTCAAGTGGCAGCGGCCGTGGAAATGAAGTCTCACCGAACCGGAAGTCTTGGGTTCAAATCTTGGGCTACCCCTCCCCTGTAGCGGGGTGTGTAATGGACATGAAAATCGGAGAGTCCTACCAAAGCTTACAAAAAAAAAACACTCAATAACATTATAAAATATTAATATTATAAACTAATACATTGATAATATTATTATAATTAAATAATTTAACCAACCAAATCTAGTCGTTTCTTAATCAATTATAACCTTTCTCCAGTCCAGTCTAATATAGCCATTTTTCCAATCAAACTTAGCCGTTGGAAGATCTGCCATCCCTATTTAACATGTAGCCATGATCTGATTTTTCAACTTGTCCTGACGATGAAC
The DNA here is from genome assembly GCA_000404065.3 of Pinus taeda. Lineage (NCBI taxonomy): Eukaryota > Viridiplantae > Streptophyta > Pinopsida > Pinales > Pinaceae > Pinus > Pinus taeda. The sequence continues at coordinate 85,778 of APFE031175707.1, forward strand.
CACACTCGTTGGTTCGAAACGCGTCAATAAAGATTTTCTGATGTGATTT
>APFE031175707.1:124025-189699 GCA_000404065.3 Pinus taeda
AATTCTTGATTAAATATTAGAAAATAATATATTTTACTTCATATATGGAAAGTGGATTGTTTTTGTGACATGTGTAGGAAGCTTCCAAGATACCTTTATGTGGCCTTGAATGATCAAATTCGAATTTGATACGATAAGCCTCATGGAGAAAATCAAGGACAAAGGGATTTGATAAGATAAGCCTCATGGAGAAGATCATGATCTCATGGAGAAAATCAAGGACAAAGGGATTTAATAAGATAAGCCTCATGGAGAAGATCATGATCTCATGGAGAAAATCAATGACAAATGGGGTTATGTGTCTAGATGGTTGAGAGATTTATGGAACTAAAGAGAGATTAATGGATGATCATTATGAGTTTGTTACTCATCCCATTGTATAAATAGGAGTACAATCTCCTCCATTTGTAATCTGAGAATCTTCATTTGTAATCTTAGAGTTGGTTTGTAATGGAGATTTTGAAATAAAGGATCATACTTCAATTTTGCTTCTGCATTTGAGTCTCCATTGAAGTGGTGTGCTTGTGGAGTTATGGAGGGCCCCCATGGCCTCACTTGCATGCTTATTTACTTATTTTAGGTATAATTTATTTTATGTTTTTGTTTGATTTCAGCTTTCAAGTTTTGTTAAATGTTCTAATATTGGAAGAATCTTATTTGAAAGTGTTCTTGTAAGAGAACCGTAAGATCTCATACAATTATTAGATCTAGGTTTATTTCATTTCAGCTTTTAATTTCTTATTAGATGTTCTAATGTTGGAAGAGATCTTGTAGAATATGTTCTTGTAAGAGAATCATAGATCTCAAACAATTGTTAGATCTAAGTATGATTAGTTATTGAAAGAGATCTTAATGAATATGTTCTTGTAAGGGGACTTTAAGATCTTGGACAAATTAGGAATCTTTCTAGATCTATATATTTTAGACAAGTACTTCTAAGTTTACCTTCCCGGGTTGACATTAAATTAAGCTCTAATTTGCATATGCATTTTAGACCCAATAACACCACAACGACAGGGAGGAAAAATATCAGATCCACCATTGAAGAACTAGATGCCCCTAGACTCCCCAACACTAAAAAGGCAAAATAACTCTGAGAGTGCACACAAATCCCTGACAATAACACTGCAAATGCCATAGAAAAATGTCGAGGTCCTCCCAGACCAATGGAATTCAACCCAACTAGTGGAATAAACTTCATGATCCATGGAGCCAAACTCCTAGTTGCAACCTAGAACAAGCCTAACGATGAACCCAAGACAAACAAGGGCCTCAGACATAAGAAGATGCCTAACTATGACTATGAAAATGAAGACCCAAGTTACTCTTCACAGGGGCCCTGGGCACCTGACTAAAGAAGGAAACAACCTTGCTACCCGAGGACCCCACTATCACAATGAAACACTTCTGCAACCTGAATCCAAATATGAACCATCCATGCCACCTTATCTCCAGAGAAACAACCACACCACCACTACCAATAATAGAATTAGAACCTAAAAAAAAGAACCAACTTGGGAAGAGACAACTTGCCCACACTAGTAGATCTAGGTGACACCACCAACTCTACAATAAGGATATCAGTTGAAGGAGAAGCAGTCGCATGGAAGGAATCATACCAACCACCAAAGCATAAACACAAGACACCTCCTATCTCGAGTCCCAAAGAGAGGCTTTCACATGATACTGTTCACATGGTTCAACTTCAAATATTAAATCCTCACCTCCCTGGTTGTTCAACTTTTACTGTAGGGCTGAACTGCAACCATAAACATCAGTAGAGTGTGCAACACCCCTTCTCATTTCCCACCACAATTGAACACAATATTTCCTAATCTAGAGCATAATAGATATCAAAAAATTTTCCAAAACCATCTTACATTGGGAAGAGTTTCCACCACCTTCCCTCTTTACAAATTGCATGACAAAAAAATGGATGGGGGTGGGGATCCTAAGGACCCTTGATCCATGGTACAATCACCCTCATTGGGGGAAGTTATATCTTGAGAAATTAGGCAATATATAGTATCTATATCTGATGCCTCCATATTCATATTCTCCTTAACTTCATCCCAATTTAGGGCAAAATCATGATGATCCTCTTTGGTGCCCCAATTTTCTAACCAGTCTGCCACCTTATTTCCTACTTGTAGAGTGTGATGGGAAATGCCATATGGAAATATATCTATAAAAGCTTTGATCCTAATAGCCTATGTTGGACCCTACTTTTTTTTACCCTTTTTGAAATCTTGTCCTACTATTTCCACTATCACCTACCCTATTTTACCCTTTCTGACACCTGCAAACCACTCCATATTGGATAAATTTCATTAGTTTGTTAATGGAGGTAAGAATCACAATAAATTTTTTTTTATATGTGTTTGGTTAGTCTAAGTAGACGTTAAACAAGTTTAGGCTTCTTGACTCACTATTGACTGATTTGTTGATAGTGTTCCGAAATATAAGGATGGAAACTTAAATACGTTGACAAGTCACTAGTGACCTAGAATCCAGCTTAGGAATATGTTGAGAAGCCATTCAATACTTATTTTTGTACTCTATTCAACACTCTACTCCATATTTGGTACCAATCAATCGATGGGCATGTTGAAGGTCTCTTCTTATTATTCGTGGTCATGGTGATAACTTCTTCAAATCCTAAATATAGTGTTACAGTTCAATTAGTGCAGACATGATATGGACGAGTTATATTTGGAATTTGGTTTAGCTCAATTAAGCCTAAATCACACATGCATTTACTTTTCTAGGTTATTTTTTTGTAACTATATTTAACTTGTAAACTCTTTAAAAGGCCCAACACTAGTAAGAGGTTACAGAGTGAAACAGAAGCAAGGATATTGCGATGGTAAAAAAACATATGACTTTGCTTTTATTCTAGTTTGGAAAGCTTGGATTTATGTTTTATTGAAGAATTTACTATATAATTGATCTCATCTTTTATATTCATGGATTTTTGGGCTTATAATATTTGAAGTTATTAAGGTAAATTAACTTGTCTTAGGTCATGGAAAGGGCCCACCACAGACCTCAACCAAGTTCTGTAACAATTTCATTGAGATAGGAAGTGTGTTTTTTAATTAGATTTAGCAAACATGTACTTAAAATACTTGTTTCTTTTTGCAATTTCGAGAATTTTGGTACCTAGGAATGTAATTTTATGATATCTAAAATATTTCATAGATATGGATGCCATGTTCAAATGGTAACTGGTTATATTCTTGTTCTCAATTATGTGAGTTTGTAAATCATTTCCATAGGGATTATTTGAATTTGTAAGATTCTCTTTTGATCTTGAACAATGATATGTCCAAAGGAGCATGTTTCAGCTTAGATCATATTTCCGAGGAATGCATTTTTCATAGTATTTGGATGAATTCTCTAGTCTGAATAAAATAACTTGATTATATGTGGATCTATAATTTAAATAAGGAGTCCTTGTAATTGATGTTCAACATTATTCAATTTTCATGAGATTAAGTAGGAGAAATGTGCCATTTGTTTCATTTCTCAGTCAATTTCGAATGTTGAATTAAGAAGGTGTGTGCCATTCAATTTATTTCTCAATCAATTTTGAATAGATTTATCGAATTAGGAAGTTGTCTGAATGATTCTAAGTTTAATAGCATTGTTGGGTTTACTTTTTGATTTCTAGCTTGACCTTGGGGTTAGTTCTGTGTGAAGATTTTTTAGTAGAAAATATAGTTTAAATTGAATCGAGAGTTTAGCTTATGATGATTGTTAAGTTTATTCCCAAAATAATATTTAATTAATTTCATGGTTAGAAAATATAAATTAGAAATTTGAATTATGTGACATTGAAGATTATAATAGGTTTCTTTGCTTTAGAAAAAAATTAGTGTAATGATATTTTTAAGTTGGAAGCAAAGTTTGGTCTTTAGGTACTTAATTTTGTACTAAGAAAGTATAGGATAATCAATTTAGATCTCAACTGTAAAGCCTTGTAACTCGAATATTATGAAATCAAAATTGACAATTCTAAACTTATAGAATTAAAATGACATATAAAAACCCTAACAGCTTACGACTGAGGACTCCAACTATGAACTAGCTTAGAAGTAGGAGATCCATCAATAATCTTTTGAGCAATGTTGACGACAACTTGTGAGTCCCTTGATATTTGGATATAAGCGATCCCAAGTTGTCCTACTAAGAGGAGGCTTTTTTCGAGACCCTTTATTTCTTCCAAATTATTTGAAGTGACACCATAGAATCCAAAAATAATACCCAGGGGATATCCTTCAAAGTCTCTCAAAATGCCTCCAAAACTTGTCAAGCCTCGGTTCCCCTTAGAAGCCCCATAAAAACTTATTTTCACAAATCCTTGAGGAGGCCTAATAAAGAAGAAGATAGACAAGCATGCATTTTATATAGACCTACTAGGGATTGGTGGATCATCTCAGCTGAGATATTAAGGGAGTTAATAACTGCAAATTCCATTTGATCAACTTTCTAATCCTCTTCATTCCACTTTTCAAATAATATGGTCTCTCTTACATTCTCAGTCATTGTCTTCCAAATTGCAATAGGAGGAGCTTCCTAATATCAAAATACAACCTTGTTCCTATCTTTCCAAATTTTCCAGAGAATTAAACCTCATATTAAGGTCTAGGCTCTATTAACTATCAAGTTTTTGAATCAAAAGAAACTTGAGTTAGAGAGAGTGTTGGCTAGACTAGCAAGATCATGATCGCTTGGTCCAAATAGATTCAAGGTAGTAGACCATATCTCATTAGCAACTAGTCATTCATTGAGAATATGATCCAATGTCTCCTAAATTTGTCTGCACAATACACATTGTGATGGACCCATTAAGACTTTTTTGTGAATGTGATCCCAAGTAAGGATACACTTATGGCCCAATCACCAAATGACGTGAGAGATTTTTGGCCATAGACCCCATTTCAAAAAAAAATCCCAGAGAGTGTTACAGGTGTGGAATTAGGTAACTTTCTTAATGAGGTACTCTTATTTAATGGAGTATGTACCCAAAGCACAGTGTCCCCAACAAGGTTTGTCGAAAGAGTGTGTGATTGGGATCCACCTATATTTTAGCATTTGAGTGAAAGTAATTCAGTTTTCATGTGTCCCTGTTAATTACCAATCTTGATCTATTTTTCATTCTCGCTAATCCACCCGCCTTAGGTCATTCTTCCAGAAATCTTCCACCACCTTGGAATTCCTCTGAGTCGAGATAACATTTATTCCCTAGATGCCATTGAGTTTGTCTAGTTGAGGCATTTGTTCCCCATATTCCTCCCATAAGATTGTTGTAGTTCCATTATTGACCTCCCAAAACATGTGATCCTAAATGAGGTGGCAGTTCCTCAAAGCTAGGTTCTATGGGGAGGATAGAGAACACATGGAATGCTTACAAAGAAGCTTCACTTGAGGTCGATCCCTCCCATATTTAGAGGACCATATCTTCTTCCATTTTTCATTGCCTCCATGGATCCAATGCCACCACAACTTGGCCCCCAAGATCTCATTGAGAATTTCCGAGTCTCCCAAACCTAGTCCACCATAAGCTTTTGGGATACAAAGATTTTCCCAGGACACGAGGGACCATTTTTTGGAAGAATTGACAACTTTTCAAAGAAATTTCTAGAATATTGAGATCAAATCTCTATAAATACATTTGGCGACTGTGAGGGCTGAAAGCTAATACAAAGGGATAGTTTGGATGACAACTTTAAGGAGGGTGGACCATCTTGAAAATCTCAACGCATGGAACATCCAGCTGAATAGTTTAGGTGAAATTTTACTACAAATAGCTTTCCAACAATAAATTGTTAAGGGATTAGCAACTAAGGTTACCCCTAGGTATTTGGAAGGGAGGCGATACACTATAAAGCCCATAAGGCAAGCTAGATAGTCCTCAACATGGGGTGTTAAAGAAAAGTAGATTGGATTTTTCTTTATTGATAAGCTTACCTGAGTTCATTTGAAAGTACTCCAGAATGTTGTCCAATGTTAAGGATTATAAATTGAGGGTTCAAGATATAACAAGTTGTCATCAACAAAATTTTAATGAGCCATTGAAAGCTCCATTCCCAGGTTTCTAAGTCATTTTATGTGATTTGAAATCATCACCGCCTCGAGAAAATGGTGCAAACCTTTTTCATCTATAAAAAAGAAGAAGGGGGAAATGGTATCCCTTGTCTTAGTCCCTGATAAGATATAAAGGTGGGAGACAGGGCACCATTGAGAATGATAAAAAAAGGTGGGTTGATATCAATGATTTGATCCAGCAGATACATCATTTGCAAAGCCAAATGCTTGAAGCACAACAAAAAGGAACTACCAACTTAAACGATCGTAATATTTTGAAAGATATAACTTCATGAAAATACCTCATTGTTTGTTTCTCTTGAGAGAGTGGATCACCTCATTGGCAGAAATAATGCCATCTAAAATCTGGTGCACCTCTACAAACCAGGATTGCTCTGTGCTAATGATATGGTGCAGGATTGGTTTGAGTATCCTTACCTGGATAGAGGATAATATTCTATAGATAACATTACATTGGGCAATGGGTTGAAACTCATTAAGATTTCTTACTGCATGATTTTTGGGGACTAAGGTTAGGAATGTGGTTCTCAACCCTAACCATATATTCTTATTACAACGAGATTCTTCTACCAGATCCACGATTTCCTTGCCTAGAAAGTGCAAACATGCCCTAATAAATTCTGATGTAAATCTATATAGACTTGGGGATTTTTTTGAAGGCATGGCTTTCACCAAAGCCTCCATTTCTTTAGTCGATATCTGTTGCATCAATGTAATGTTTTGATCTTTTGTGACTAGATGAGGGATACATCTAGTTATTCTTTCTATTTCCTGTGAAACATATTGTTCCTCCTTTTAGATAGGAGATTAGAAAAGTGAGAAATTAACTCTCTCTCCATATCCTAGTGGTTTTCTAGTCTTGTTTCTTTAGATGAGATAAGGGAGGTGATTCAAATATTTTTCTTATGGCTAATAATAGACTAATTTAATAATTTAGAGTTCTTCTTACCATCTTTTAGCCATTGAAACCTAGAATTCTGATGCCAAAGCATCTTCTTCTGCTTCCAATGGTCCTATAACTTGTGTAATAATTCTCACTTCTTCCTCTACCAAAGCCTCTGTCCTTCCTTTCTGAATGATTTAGAGCTTAATGAAATCCATTTTCTCCTATAACTTCCTTTTCTCAACGAAAACATTCCCAAACTCCTCTTTGTTCCAAATTTTGATTTGTACCTTAAGGGCCTTTAGTTTCCTATGAAAGGTTTTCATTCTAGACCTCACCAAAATTTCTAGATCATACAACCATTCTCTGAGTTTCTCGACAAAGCCCAGATGTCATATCCAAAAACTTTCAAAACGAAGCACCTTATTTTTGGGTGGCATCTTAAGACCAATATCCAAGCAGATCATCCAGTGATTCATCCCCATTGAAGGGACAATTGTTGCCTCCATGAAAACATATTTTAGCATCAGTTCCTCCGAAATGAGGAATGTATCCAATCTGCAAACCACTTGGTTTCATGCACCTCTTCGATTATTCTATGTATGAAATCCATTATCCATCTCTACATCAATCAGCCTTAACTTGCCAATGGTTTCATTAAATAAGTCAGAGATGGGGTCCAATATCTATAGGATCAAGTTAAAGTCCCTTCAGATGATCCAATCCATGTCAACTAAAGAATATTTAAGAGAGTATTTTTTCAAGAAAGGGCTTTTTTCTTAGGGAATTATAAGGCTTTACATAGTTCTTAATGTATACTAAGTTATCGAACCAATGGAAGGAAACCGACCTGAGATGTTATGGGGAATACCTATACAATCTTCAAAGATAATCGAATTTGCATCCCAAAACACCTATATTCCACTTATAAATCCTTTTGCATCCGGGGACATAGTTGTGCTTCCTCTCCTTCAAAATTGGATTGCCTTGTGTAGCTTTTCTGCTATCATCTTAGTTTCTTAAAGTCATACAATATCTTTTTTCTTCTTGTTGATTTTATTTTTCAAAGAACCGAGCTTACCTTTTTTATTCAAGACCCGTATGTTCCATGAAACTAACTTCATTGAGAGAGATAGGGAGTGTGGGGAAAATAGTCCATTAATAGACCCTTTTGCGCCAAGTTAATCAAAAATCAAAAACTCAAGTGGAGCATGGGAATCAAAGCCACCATATTTGGTAGAGTACTAAGATCTAGAGGCCCCTTCAGGTCAAGGAAAACACGAGCATCATTGACTAAAGAAATTCTTGAACTAGACAAGCTGGTTAGAAGGGATATCCTTCACATCAGCTTTGGTCCATATATGAAACAACTCTAACATTGAGCATTCATCAGATCCCAATCTATTATGTGTATCCCACATGTCTAGAATTTAACTCATATGAATCAGAGATTCCTTTAACTTCCTATCTTCCTCTAAATCTTATAGCATTTTAGTTTTGGGTGTGTCTTTATTTGATTGGATCCGATCTACCTTATCTACTTCCATTACGTGTAGGTCCAACTAGGAAGGTTGATCTATTAGTTCACCTTTTGGCTCTAAATACCTCAGGATAGAAAAAGGGTTTTCCCCCTTCAAATTTTTGGGAGCGGTATGCACTTGTGATGAGGATGTATTTTCTACATTTTGGTGAGCCTACTAGGTGCCTGATGTTCTTTATTGTTGACGGTGTTGTCGGTTCCTTCTTCCTCCCACAATTTGAAACACTTCTTCATCCTTCTTGATGGAGATTGAAGTTTCCTCTACTAGATTGAGTGGAAAACCTCATAACAGGTGCTCATACTCATGGAATAAATGACATTTGAAGGACACATGCTTGTATTTGAGTGACTATGTCCAAATTAAATCATGGTACTCGAAGTCTATTGACTCCTGAAGCAGTTTTGAGATGTTCATATGAAAATAGATTTGAGCATATGGTTTATGTATTCAACTCTTGGTGATTTCAAAGATCTTTACAAAATATCCAATCACATTCCCCATCCCTTCTAGGATATCACGCTCCCAAAAATCCTCTAGAAGGGAGAAGCACTAAACCCAAAAAAGGGATGCTAAAAACTGCTCTTTCTGTGCATTGTAGCACTCTTCCCATTTATTGAGGAATAATCCTATATTATTCATGAAATAAGGGCCATTCTCAAACACCCATTTCTTATCTTACATATCTACAAAGATTATAGTAAAGAAACCCTTGGCCCTTAAGCGTAATTCCACTCCACTCAAGTTCCATTTTGATTGAATCCATTGCACACTTTTTTGTTCCTTTGGCCAGATCCCATAAAGTTGGAGATTAGGGCATGATATTTCATGAAATACCAAGAATTCTCAAGTATACTTTTAGGAATAAAAAAATTGGGATTTTTAACTGCATTCAGGAGGAAATGACTCCTCCCTTTGAATTTCAATTGTGCCCCCATAGCTGGGGATTTTGTTGCACTCGAATTGTCACCCCTGAACCCAAATTGCTTAGGTGGGGCATTTTGCAGACCTTTGACAATGTTGCAGAAGGAGAGGGTTATTCCCTCCCATGCAGGGGGTCACTCATGCATCACCCACTCGAACAACTTCCCCCAAAAACATCAATCCTACTACCAATGATTTCTTGATCTGCCCTTCCTAGTGGCTGAGGCAAGGATATCATCACACTGATGAGTGCCAGTATTGCAGCAAGGATATTGCAACTCCTGGGCTACTAGCGTTACTTATCAACCCAGGGTTCGTCAAACTTGGAGGTGATAGTGCTATATGCACAAGTAAAAGTGAAGGTCCTACCTTTTGTCACTGTTCATCTAGTGAGAAACCCCAGGGGTTCCAAGACAGACTTCTATAGAGTCAAAAGAAGCTTAATTATTTGATGGAAGGAGTGAAAATATATTCTAAGAGATATAATCTACTACAATAATAAAGAAAACAACATGTATTGCTAAATCACACCATATCCTAATTAACCATTTAAACAACTACGCTAAGAAAAATTTTTAAATCAACGCTCATCTAATGCTACTATCTAAGTTACAGAAGTAAAGAGCATCAAGCCATACTAATGTGTAAGCAAGGAAACCAAACTAAATCTATTTTCACTTTATTTTTCAGGTTTTTGATGTTTGCGATGATCGAACAGTGTTGGAGTCTGATTTAATAACCAAATCAAAGCTGAGGAGTGGCAGTGTTTAACTAACACACATAACAAATTTCAGGAAGGAGTCAAGTAGAAGAACAATCGAAGATTGAAATCAGTGAAAGGGAGACGTAATGAAGCACTAGTGCATAGGAACCATTGGATCAGGTGGATCAACGAACAAGACTAATGGAAGATGAGCGACAAAGATATTATCACAGGAGATTAAGTGAATAGATGGATGGATCGATCAATGAACTGGATTGACAGAAGATGAGCGGAGGAGATCTTATCGCAAGAGATTAAGTTAATAGATGGATGGGTCGATCAACGAATAGGATTGACAGAAGATGAGTGGTGAAGATCTTATCACAACAGATTAAGTTAATATATGGATGGATCACATCAAGTCACGTGTCGGCAGAAGGGTGGAAAATGTGCGGAATGATGGAGCAATCTTTGTAGGTGGTAAGCAGTTTCTCGCACGCCCTAAGAGCTGTAAGAGAAATTCCTAAATTTCACGTGATTAGCCTAAGTGAGTGACATGTAGCACGGGAAAACCACTTTTCTCATGCACTCTCAGTCGGATATTGGTCATGTAAGACTTCACGTGATATTGCGCAATAGCCATTAGATCATGTGAGATTGATCAACAATGGAGATCGACCAAGCTATTTGGCGAGCAGGCGACACAATAGTTGTTAGATCAAGAGAAAGAGATTGATGGTGGATATGTGGAGCATCTAAAGTCAAACGTTGAAATGAGTATAGGTGGTAAGCAGTATCTCACGCGTCCTAAGAGCTGTAAGTAGAATTCCTAAATTTCATGTGATTGGCCTAAGTGGGTTACACATAACACGGGAAAACCACTTTTCTCATGTGCTCTCAGTCGGATATCAGTCATGCAATAATCCATGAAATATTGTACAATAGCCATTGGATCATGCGGGATTGATCACCAGTGGAGATCGTCCAAGCTAGTTCACGAGCGAGTGATGCGATAGCCATTGGATCAAGCAAAATAGATCGACGATTGAGATTTGGAGCACCTAAAGTCAAAATTTGAAATGAATACGTCCACTATGCAACATGAGGTTGATGGTGATTGGTCGAGTTTGTTGTGGATCGGATGGTAAGGAAATCTATGGGCATAATCTAATTAAGACGTGATTTATTAGCTTATACATATATTACGCATGAAGAAAGTGTTGAATCAAATGAGAATATGAGTGCAATCTTATTATAGAAATAGAGTGATGGAAGAAGATGACGATGAAATGAACCTAAGTACTGAGTCAAGACAAAAAACTCCAAAGCTCATGTGAGAACTAGAAATCTACATTCTTGGGGTTGTTGAAGGGTCTCTTCCTCAAGTCATGGTCCCGGAGGGAGAAGGTGGGGCCAAGAGACCTGCTGTCAAACTTATGGTGATGTTTTCCTCCTAGCTAACCTACTAATTAAGAAAAGGCACAAATGGAAGCAAACTAAAACACAACCAATCTGCGCTACACTACTGTAATGAAAATGCAGCTACTTAAGAAAATGAACAATTAAACCATGAATATAGGCTAGCATACATGTACAATAAAGAGGAGACTTGGCTACTAGGGTTGGGCCCTAACCCAAGAGCTTCGTCCCTCTGAGTTAACTTAGTGTTGGAATGAAAACAAAAGTCATTCTTATTATGAAAAGAATGGATTACATCAAAAACTGTCACAAGTCTTGTAGCTTGAAAATAGATTAAAGTTTTACAATAAAAAATCTGAATCCTACTGAGGTCCTAGGCCTCTCTACTTATACATCTGAATTCTCCAACGAATTCCTTGAAATTAGGGAGGCTTAGCTCCCAAACTCAAGATAAATTGGCACTTTTACTTTCACTTTCTCAGTTGCCTTCTAGTCCTCACGATTTGGCTGTTTGCACTCTGAGCTGATGGAGGAATATCCAAATGGAGGGGTAGTAAATTAGGAGTATTTACCTCCTATAATTGCTCTCCCTTGTCCCATTCAAGTTTTGATGAAGGTATTTGCCAAAATTCCTTGCTTTTATCCTTTAATCCTACATTAAATGCACATAGACCACAAAGCAAAATATACAACTCTAACTCATCTCATAAACAAAATATAATCAAAAGTATGCAATAAGTTGTGATAATAGTTGGTTTGACTAAGCTAAGAGCTGAATTAAGTCCCATATAATTACCTAATGATGAGGCTCATCATCACCCCCCTACCAAAAGTGTTGCTCATCCTCTCAGTAACTTAGTCAATGTCCATGTCCTTCATGTCTCTAGTAGCCTCTTTGACATCCCATGCCACTACTGTGGTCTCTTCTTGTTGTTCATAGAAGCCTGCTTTCCTTTCTACTTCTTCCTACTACCTATTTTCCTCTTCTTCTATTCTCCCTTCTAACATCCCTAGGAGTAGTGGTGGGATGAGTTTTAGGCCCATTCAATTGACCTTCAACCTTTGCACTGATTGCTTATACATAGGTGTCTTTTTGAGTGCCTCTCTCAACCTTTGAGGGGAGTGATATTCCTAGATCTTAAATTTGTGTGGTAGTGTGTTCCATCTCCTTAAGTAGGCATGTATACTATCATCTCCTAGTAGCCTAAACATATCCTCAAAATGTGAAATTTCTTACTCTTGGGCAGCAAGATATCTAGGTGCCACCTGAGGATCATTTGCAATTAGATTATGGGTGTTGATTAGGGCCATGGGATTTGGTTTTTCAACTCTGATGAAAAGAGGTTCAGTTTTCTCTTTGGCCAATATTCTTTTCATCTCTACAGTGCTTGACTCCTCATGGTTCATCCATGATGCCAAGCCATTAATTGTAGATCTCCTAGCTCGACATTAGGATCCCAAACATTCATGTCTATGAGGGCCATGTTGTGCAAGTAAAACTCATCCATTTTGGCCCTATCCTCTAGTGTACTTTGATCACAAATATTAATAAACTACTTGTAGTCTTGAAATGGCATGGTGCCCCTTTGTGCTAGTGTTTTAATCTGAAATTGCATCCATTGTTCTTTGAGGTAAAGAGCATAGGATATAGCTGGCATCCTACAATGGATGGCCTCTAAGGAGAGGTTGGCCATACATGCTAGTTGGTTTTCCCTTTCCTGCAGATCTCCTCTCTCTCAGGGGCCTCTAGAGACATCCTAAGTGACTCCTCCTTGTGTTCTTCCCCTTATGTTTCAATGCCTTCTTCCTCTCTATTTTTCTTATCTTCTTCCTCTTGTTGTTCTTTCTCATCTCCATCTATTTCTTCCTTCGTTTCCTCTTTTGTTTCAGCATCATCATCCTTCTCTTCTCCCCCTTCTTCTTCTTCATCATGTTCCTATGTGTTAGTTTCTTCTTAATCCATCTCACCCCCATATATCTTTGTATATTTTTCTTCTTCTTTTGCCTCTGCCTCACAGACACAAGGACTAACATCATAAGTGAGCGTTTTGATGTCATCCTCTGTTGGTAAGTCTCTGAAGACTGGCCATGTTATATGGATCTAGAGGTTTTCGAGGGAATCCTCAATGAGGATCCTAATCAACTCATGGTGAGACAATTGTTGGGAATTCCCTTCCTTTACTTTCTTTCTAGAGTCTATGAGTGATTGCATCAAGAAATAGGGTATGCTGAGTCTTTGGTGAATTGGTGTTTCTACCACAAATCTTAATTCTTCAAGCATCCTAAAATGGTAGCCATAAACAACACTGTATCTACCCTCACATGAGATATATTTGATGAATTCGTAACCCGCCTCACCCCATGCGTATGGCAAACTGTCCCTCCTTACTCCATTTTTATCCCATGTGGGTTCTTCACATTCTAAAAATAATTTCCTTTTTGCCACCTGACTATCTGCTTTGTCTTCTTTTCTCCATGGAATTTCTAAGGGAAGTGTGGTAACCCTATTGACGATATCTGGGGTGAGATATATAGTGAACCCTATAACTATAACAATGGCATGGATTCTGCTGTGTGGAGTGAGGGAATGAGCAAATTCTTGAGCCACCTCATCATCATACCTTGTGTATTTTTTGAAAAACCCCATCCATGGGTGTCTTATAAAGATTTCAAGCAGTTGGGGGTGTTGTTGTATCCTAATAGTGTTTGTGGGTTCTCTCCTATTAAACCCTCCTACCATCTTGCTTGTGAGGCTTGAGGAGGAAATGAGAGGTTTGACACAAGAATTTTAAATTCAGGAGAAAACAAAGTTTCCTGTGTATGTAATTCACCTCCCATAGTTGTTATATCCACTAGTGTTTAAAGAATTTCTATTTAATTTGCTTGTGAATGGGGATGGATTTTTAGATCCTACCTCTTTTGAATGGTGGCAGTGGACAATTCTCGTGGTATTCCCTCTTGGACGCCTCTCTACCTGTCCTTTAGACTACCTCTGTGTATCCTGTAGACTACTCCTTTAAATTGTTCTTGTGGGAATTCTTATGCATGCTCTCGTAGAAATTCTCTTGTAGAACAATGGATCCTTGCTTCTGGTGGGTGGCCAAAGTTATGAGAGTGACTTGAGTGAGGGAGTTTCCAGGAGGAGGAATGAATGAATGCATGCAAATGATGCTTTGTTTCCCTTTATGGCTTTTTGGGCTGAGGTGGTGTGTGTTGGAAATAGAGGTACGTTGTTATTTTTGGACCATTGGTCCATACTACCACCTCATCACTCCCACTCTCGTAATCATCTCCCACCTCGTAGATCTGTAGTTAACCACTTCTTGTCCTACTCCTCTTCTGTCTTTGAGTTGACTGCAGCCACATATGAGAGGACACCCGGTTTTGTACATGATGACTAAATGAGGGTGACCAAGTTAAGTGGCCACCTTTTCACTTATAAACCAACTACCTCGTAACCCTTACAACTTTTGATCTCATGATGCATATGAGTGAGTGAGTGGGATACTTATCTGTGGTCTCGATGCCATGCTACAGTTGTCGAAGATCAGAGGTGTTGTGCTATTTATTTTCTACATGGTCATTTTTCTTTCTCCTCTACTGTCTATTGTCTGGGGCCCCTAGATCATCCTAGTGAAGACCTATAGATGATGATTGATATTCCATGGGATAGACTGCTAGAGGACCTAACCAATATACCATTCTCCCTTGGATTACTTCCTGTAGGTTTTTGGGGGATCCTGTTGAAAACAAAGTCTACACATAAATTGAATCAGTGGAGTGGAAAAAGATAGAAATGATGGAGTGATGCATGGTAAGGAGTGGAGGGGATGGATATGCGTGAGGTGGGGTTCGCTTTGGATCCTCTTTTTTCTCCTTGATTGTCTTTCTTGTCCACCTACAAATAACAATTACACCTTTTTATCTCTTTTTTCCTTTCTTTTTTTGAAAAACACCTACATTGCCTCAGAGAGGTTTTCACCCTAGATGCTTGCCCTAGCCACCTCAAGGAAGGTTTTCACCCAAGGATCTTCTTATTCTTCTTTCTATTTTTTCTCATCCTGGGGCCACCTCATGAGGTTTTCAACCCAAATATGGGACTTAGGTGCCTCATGGAGGTTTTCACCTGAGTCCTTTTTTTTTAGGTGACCTGATGAGGGAGGAGATGGAACGTGCTCCAACATCATCACTGTTTTATTGATGTTGTCAATGAAATATTGATTTGATAAACACCTCTTTTCCATTTTCAATTGGTGTCCATTGACAAGCAATGGAATTGCTTCTTCATCTATAGTTCTGATTTGCACTGAACCACTATCATGGCATCTCTCCACCATATAAGGTTCGAGTCATCTTTTCCTTAGCTTTCCCTTGAATTATTTATACCTAGAATCATATAACAATGCCCAATCGCCCTCTTGAAATTGCTTCTCCTTAATATTTCTATCATGCCAGATCTTCCTCTAAAGCTAAACTATCTTTGTATGTAGGAGGGCATGCATTTTGAATTCGTCCAAGCCATTCAAATGGAACAATATTTCCTTATGTGCACAACTAAGATCCAAATCTATTTGGGTTGCCATCATCAATGTGTTATATTAAAACTCAATGGACAACAAAGCCTTTTTCCCATAGACAAGCTCATAGGGTGTAAATCTAGTGGTGGTCTTATTTTTTCCCATAGACAAGCTCATATGATGTAAATCTAGTGGTGGTCTTCTATGTTGTATTATAAGCCCAGGTGGCCTCAACTAGTCTCTCTGCCCAATCCTTCTTGCTACTGCTTACTACCTTGGTTAAGATGCTCTCTAATGCCCTGTTGGTCACCTCCACTTGCCCATTAGCTTGTGGATGATAAGGAGTGGAGGTCCTATGCTTGATTTTTTTATGGCTCAGTAGTTTTTCAATCATGTTGGAGGTAAATTGGATGCCTTGGTATGTGAGTAGCTCTCTAGGGTACCCAAATTTGTAGAATACATTCTCCCTCAGGAACTTAGCCACCTTCTCTTCTATTGCCACCTTAATCACCTTAGTTTCAGAACACATAGTCAAATAATCAGTTCACACAATAATGTACTATTTTTGCTTTGAAGGAGGGTTGCTGGGTCCAATGAAGTCCATGCCTCACTTGTCAAATGGCTCGAAAGTCACTTGAGGTTGTAGGGGCATTTCATCTCTTGGAGTAGGCTTTCCCATCCTCTGGCACTGATCACACTGAATAATGTACTTTTTCACATCTTGATGAAGAGTGGGCCAATAATAGCCCACTTGTAACACTTTGAATGTTGTCCTCTTTGCTACAAAGTGACCTCCACAAGGCCCATCACGACAGGTCAGAAGGATGTAAAAAAATTCCTCTTCCCTTACACACCTTCTCAAGATTTGATATGGGCCAAGTTTGAAAAAATTTCCCCCAATCCAGGTGAAGGGGGTGCTTTTCCTAACTATATTTCTCTTTTATTTGGAGGGAAAGTTTGGTGGGAACTGTGTTGATACCAAATAGTTTGCTATATCAGCAAACCATGGGGAGGGAACTAAAATAGCAAACAAATGCTCATCTAGTAACTGGTCATCCACCATTCCTTCTTCACCTACAGGCAGATTCATCCTAGATAGAAAGTCTGCAACAACATTTTCCTTACTATGCTTATCAACAACAGTTATATCAAACTACTGTAATAAAAGCAACCATATTATAATTCTAGCATTCACATTTGGTTTTTTCAATAAATGTTTGATTACAACATGGTCAATATGCACAAATGTTTGGTAGCCTGTAATGTAATGCCTAATTTTTTTTAATGAATGCACAACAGCTATGAGTTCCTTTTCAATCACAACATAATTTAGCTCAACCTTTGACAGGTTCTTACTGACAAAATAGATGGCATAGTGCAATTTCTCCTCTACTTGACCTAAGGCTGCTCATATGGCTTTGTGTGAGGCATCAACATGAATATGAAAAGGGAGGGCCTAGTTTGGGCCTCGAAGAATAGGTGCAGGGGTTAACTTACCCTTCAAAATGTCAAAGGCCTCTTGACAACCTTTTGACCATATAAACTCAGAGTCTTTGGCCAACAAACCAAATAAAGGAGAGGCCAACTTGTTGAACTCCTTTACGAACCTTCGGTAGTATCCAACTAATCCCAATAAAATCCTGACATCCCTCTACTTTTTTGGAGGTGGGACCCTTTGGATGATTGCTATTTTGTTCGAGTCCACCTACAATCCTTGCTGAGATATTGGATGACCTAGCACAGTCCCTTCAGTCATTAAGAATTCACATTTTTCTGGACTTAGAGAGAGGTTCATTTCAATGCATTTGTGTAATACTTTGCCTAGGCTAGTCAGGGTTTATTTAAAATCATAGCCATAAAGTTTAAAATCATCCATATCAATTTCCACCGCATCATGTACTAATTCAGCAAAAATACTCAAGATTGCTCTCTAGAAAGTGGCAGGATCATTGCATAGGTGAAAAGGAAGGACCCTATAGGAAAAACTACCCCAAGCATAGGTGAATGTGGTCTTATCCTGGTCTTCTGGGTAGATTTGGATTTGGTTGTACCCACTGAATCCATCTAGGAAAGAAAAAAATGTCTTCCCTGCCATGCCATCTAGCACTTGGTCAATGAAGGGTAGGGGAAAATGATCCTTCTTTGTGGCTTTATTTAACTCCCTGTAATCGACACAAATCCTCCACTTACCATTTTTCTTGGGAACTAACACTAAAGGAGAGACCCACTCACTATTGGAGATAAGGTAAATGAATCCTGCATCTAGAAGATTTTGTAGTTCTTCTTTGACCATATCTTTAAGAGATGGATTCATCTTCCTTTGTGGTTGCCCGACTAGCTTGCAACCTTCTTTGATGTATATGTGGTGAGTACACACTAAGGGGTGTACTCTCCCTTCATTTCCTTGTAACTCCAAGCGAAGGCTTCTAGGTTTTCTCTCAACATGTTGCATAGCTTTTCCTCTTCAAGAGCAGAAAGAGATGGATTAATTTTCAAAGTTTTCTCTGGGCCAAATTCTATGGTTTTGACACGGAGTGGGTTGGAATTGGCCAAGCATAATTCAGTTGGATGATTGTTCTGGGTTTCCCGTACTTATTCTTCTAATGGTAACGAACTAAGAGTTGGACTTTGGAGCTGGTGTTCAATTAAGCCATCCTCATATTTTTGTCCTCCTATGGTTGCTTCCAAAGCATAAAGCTGGGCTGAATAAACCTCATCTTCTTCCTCCTCCTCCAGCCATAAAGGTAAATCATGCTTTAGAGAACGTTGATCACGAGGGTATGGGACTAACTATTTGGACATATGCCCATTCTTGATGGTCATATTCCTATCTCTGCAACTAATGTAAGCATCAGTTGTGGCCAACAATGGCCTCCCAAGGATGAATGGGTAACCAATAAGCTTAGCCTTAGGATGGAGAACTAGAAAATATGTAGGGTACTCCCAAGAGTCAATGGAGACCATCACATCCTCAACAATTCCCTCGGGGGTGACTGTGGAATGGTCTGCAAGTTGTAGAATTGTTGTGGTCTTGCTCAATGACCCTTGGAGGTTGAGCTTGAGCATGGTGTCCTTGGTCATCACATTAATGGTAGCCCATGATCGATCAAAGTGTGTGGGATGATGGTGCCATTGATGTGTACATCTACTATATTCCAGGGTCCAAATATTTTAGACATATTACCCACCCCAACATTAAGTCAGACAGCTGCCTAATGACATTAATGATAGGGGCATCCCTTTTTCTTCTTCCTGGATGCTTGAATCATTTCTCCTTAATTAACTTATTGTAAATGGGAACATATTTTATTTCCTGGAGAAGGGGGATATTTACACATAGTTTTTTCAATTCTCCCAGAAGTTCAGTTTCTTCTGGGGTAGGATGAAGTGGTTGGGCTAATCTCTCAGGAAAGGGTGGATTTACATTAAGGTTTCTTTCCTCTATTTCTTCCTCAACCTCCCTATGTGGAGAGGGAGGTTGGTTATCTGGGATAATTCTCCCAACTCTTGTTCGGGTTTGGATTTGGCTGGGCAGGCATCTGAGGTTGCTTGGGTAGAGCAGAGTGTAGGAGTTGTGGTTGGGTAGGTGGTGGAGGAAATAGAGCTGGAGCATTGTTGTATTGGGGCCACCCCTAGAGTGGGTATTCCACTAAGGTTGTGGTGGAACGTAAGGTTAAAATGACTAGTTGGCTGGTTGGAAATGAAACTGACATACATAGGACCAAGGATGTGGTGTAGACCAGGAAGGATGAGTAGGGGGTCCCTAACAAGGTATAGTTGTGGTTTGGTTGGGGTTGTAATATGCATGGGAAGACCCTTGCATACCCAGATGGTATGGTCTAAGACCAGAAGGTCTCATTTGGTTGATGTAGCAAAGCTGCTCAGTGACCCTTTTAGCTCCTTGATGTACAACTTTGAGTCCAGGTAAAGAAGGGAACTTGTCTGTGGAGTGCTTTTCTTGACAAACTGAGAAAATTTCAATGCAGTTCAGTGGACATTCGTTCCTAGGATTCCTCCTGGTACATCTAAGACAAAAGATGGTCAGGGATCTTTTTGCTTCCTCTTGCTTCCTTTTGATGTTCATGGTATCCAATTGTAAGGAAAGGGTTTACATCATGTCACTTTTAAAATCTTCCAGCATATTTCCAATTTCTAGTTGGAAGATGATGTACTGGCCATAGGTTGACTACTCCTACCCTTTTTCTTGGCTACCCTAGAATGGTTTCTAAATACAATCTTGATATCTTCATAGGGTAATTGGTAGATATCTCATCCTGCTAACAAATGTAAGGTACCCAAAAGATCTTCCCTTACTCCTCTGAGCAAGACCAAATTTAGTGACTCGAGGTCAAGTGTGCACCTGGCCCTTTTGTAACTAAGTTGGAATCTTTCATCATAGTCTTCTAAGGATTCATCTTGGCCCATGGTCATCCTGAAAATCTATTCTTTAGTATCCTTTGACCTATAGTAGTCCCTATATTTTTTGTTAAAAGTCTGCTGCATCTGAGCCCAAGTTGTGATGTTATCTCTAGGTAAGCACATGAACCAATGCAATGCTACATCCTTGAGGGTAGATGGAAACAATTTTAACTTTTGCTCATCCTCTGTATAGTCATAGATTCGGTATATAATAGAAAACTCAAATAGGAAAGTGTCAAGGTCCTTTGTGGTCAGGTCATGGAAATGAGGTAGAGAAGAGGGGCTTATATTCTTCATCATAGTGTCCCCATTGGTTTCCCTGATGGGGAAGGCACCCTCAACTCTCTCTCTATTCCCTCTGTCATTTCAGTTTCCAGCCATTGGTTCAGTAGGAATGGGTTCCTCTTCTTCTTCTTCCCTTGTAGGTTCTTCAAATATGTCAATTTGCTCACGTAAAGGTTCCTCCAGTTCACAACCACCGAAGAAGAGAGAAGGTTGGTTATTGGATGCAATGGGGGTATTTGGAAAGAATTTCCCTAAATTGTCCCTACTCATATGAGGCATGAAAGGAAATGTTTTTGGGTTGGTTTTTGTAAGGTTTTTTTAAGCTAGAAAGTACTTTGCAGAAATGAAATTACTGATTGAATGAAAACTACTGACAAAAAAAAATTACTTGCTAAATTGAAATTCTACTTGCAGAATGGGAAGGAAAGAAGATAATGACAACAAAAAGAAAGGAAGCTACTAGATTACTTTTGCAAAAGTAAACTAATCACAAAAAATTGAAGAATAGAAATAAAAGAAAAGAAAGCAGTGATCACATTATACTTAGACACCTCCCCGGCAACGACGCCAAAAAGTGATGAGCTCCAGTATTGTAGTAAGGATGTTGCAACTCCTTTGCTACCAACTTTACATATCAACCCAGGGTTCGTACAAACTTGGAGGTGATAGTGCTATATGCACGAGTAAAATTGAAGGTCCTACCTATTGTCACTGTTCATCTCGTGAGAGACCCCAGGGCTTCCAAGCCAGACTTCTATAGAGTCATAAGAAGCTCAATTGTTTGATGGAAGAAGAGAAAATCTATTCTAAGAGAGCTACTCTACTACAGTGATAAAGAAAACAACATGTAATGCTAAATCACACCATATCCTAATCTACCTTTTAGACAACTATGCTAAGTAGAATTGCTAAATCAATGCTAACCTAATGCTGCTATCTAAGTTACTGAAGTAAAGAGCATCAAACCATACTAATGTGTAAGCAAGGAAACTAAACTAAATCTATTTTCACTTCTTTTTTTGGGTTTTTTAGTAATTTCGATGATCGAACAGTGTTGGAGTCTAATTGAATAACCAATTCAAAGCTTAGGAGTGGCAATGTGTAACTAATATGCAAAACAAAGTTTAGGAAGGAGTCAAGTGGAAGAGAAATCAAAGATCGAAATCAGTGAAAGGGAGACATAATGAAGCAACAGCGCATAGGAACTGCTGGATCGGGTGGATCAATGAACAAGACTAGCGGAAGATGAGCGACAAAGATCTTATCGCAGGAGATTAAGTGAATAGATGGATAGATCGATCAATGAACAAGATTGATGGAAGATGAGCGGCAAAGATCTTATTGCAGGAGATTAAGTTAATGGATAGATGGGTTGCTCAATGAACAGGATTGACAGAAGATGAGCGGCAGAGATCTTATCACAGGAGATTAAGTTAATAGATGGATGGATCACATCAAGTCATGTGTCGGTAGAAGGGTGGAAAATGTGCAGAATGACAGAGTGGTCTTCGTAGGTGCTAAGCAATTTCTTGTGCACCCTAAGAGCTATAAGTGGAATTCCTAGATTTCACGCGATTAGCGTAAGTGGGTGACACGTAGCATGGGAAAACCACTTTTCTCATGCACTCTCGATCAGATATCGGTCATGCAAGACTTCACACGAGATTGCCCGATAGCCGTTGGAGCATGCAGGATTGATCAATGATGGAGATCGGCCAAGCTAGTTGGCGAGTGGGAGATGTGATATCCATTGGATCAAGAAAAACAAATCAATAGTGGAGATGTGGAGTGCCTAAAGTCAAACATTGAAATGAATATAGGTGGTAAGCAGTATCTCGCGTGCCCTAAGAGCTGTAAACAAAATTCCTAAATTTCACACAATTAGCCTAAGTGGGTGACACGTAGCATGGGAAAACCACTTTTCTCGCGTGCTCTCGGTCGGATATCGATCATGCAATAATCCACGCAAGATTGCGCTATCACTGATGGATCATGCAGGATTGATCAACGATGGAGATTGGCCAAGCTAGTTGGCGAGAGGGTGACATAATAGCCGTTGGATCAAGCAAAATAGATCGATGGTGGAGATTTGGAGCACCTAAAGTCAAACGTTGAAATGAATACATCCACTGTGCAACACAAGGTTGACGATGATTGGTCGGGTTTGTTGTGGATCAGATGGTAAGGAAATCTACTGAGATAATCTAATTAAGAGGTGCATTATTAGCTTCCACATATATTATGCATGAAGAAAGTGTTGAAGGAAATGAGAATATGAGTGCGATATTATTACAGAAAGAGAGTGATGGAAGAAGATGATGATGAAATGAACCTAAGCTCTAAATCAAGATAAAAAACTCCAAAGCTCATGCGAGAACTAGAAATCTGAGTTTTTGGGGTTTCTAAAGGGTCTCTTCCTCAAGTCACGATCCCAGAGGGAGGAGGTGAGGCTAAGACACTTGCTATCAACCTTATGTTGTTTGCTTCCTCCTTGCTAACCTGCTAATTAAAAGAAGTCACAAATGGAAGAAACTAAAACACAACTAATCTATGCTACACTATTGTAATGAAAATGCAACTACTTAATAAAATGAACTATTAAACCATGAACCTACACTAGCATACATGTACAATAAAGAGGATCCTTTCCTGTTAGGGTTGGCCCCTAACCCAAGAGCTTCAGCCCTCTGAGTTCACTCAGTGCTAGCTCAAAACAAAACTTATCAAAACAATGGATTACATCAAAAACTGTCACATGTCTTGCAGCTCGAAAATAGAGTAAAGTTTTACAATAAAAAATATGAATCCTACTAAGGTCCTAGGCCTCTCTATTATACGTTTTAAGTCTCCAACGAATTCCTTAAAATTAGGGAGGTTCGACTCCCAAACTGATCCAGGTGGACGTTGGTGGCCACCCACCTATCCCATTTGGACCCCCACAACTGTCTCTTTCAGTTTTCAGTTTCCTTAATTATAGCATAGTTTACTATTTTTAGCAGTTTTTTCGGTCCTAAACTTCCGAAGCCGTTTTGAAGCCCTAAACGACATTTTATTGCCAGCAATTTTTCTTTCAAAAAAATCATCTTTTTTGTTGTAGTCCTCAGAGAGATATTTCCAATGGGCTATCATGGACGTCAAACGAAGATAATATGATCAATTCGCAACCCTGGGAAGTTGGCTGTCCAACTCACCCCAAACGGGGCCCACAATTTGGCATTTCCTCTTCTAGGGTTAGGTTTCGGGATGTGAATGGTTTTCCATTGTTTCTCAACAATAAATAGGCCTTCGAGCCTCATTGTAAGAGAGTTTAGAGGCATGTAGCGACCACATATCTTCTCAGAGATAAGCTACTATTGCCCTAGCTAGTTTATCTCCATTTCTAGTTGTAAGCATATTTCAGTATTTTCCATTAATGAAATGAAGTATTATTTCTGCTGCATCTCTGTGTATATGGTTATCTCAGTATTTTGTTGTGTTTCTACTTAAATTTGGATCAGTGGTATTAGAGCGGTCTGCTTTTTTTTTGTTTTTATTTTCATGTCCCCAACGAGGTCAGGATATAAGGAGTTAGAGCTTGAACTGGCCGAACCTTTGCAAGACAAGCCTCGCAAATCCTGACAATCTCCCATGGAGGATGAGAATAAAGACGAGGGGGTAGGAGATCCTATCAAAATCTTGCTTGAAGAAGTGCTCGAGCGGCAAAGGAACGCGATGATGGATAACATTGTGCAGATCCTTCAGCGGCTACCCAGAGGCGAGGCATCGGCTTCCAACAGCTACTCTAGAAACGCCACACCATTTAAGGTACAAGTTAATTTTGAAATCCCCATCATCGAGGGTCAAATAGATGCAGATGCTGTAGCTAAATGGTTAAATCTACTAGATGGGTATTTTTTGGTTCATGAATTTTCAAGTCGGGAAAAGATTATTTTCGCTCTTCTCAAAGCAGCCCCCCATGTCAAAGACTGGTGGGAAACCTACTGTGAGCAGAGGGATGAAAGCACAGGCTCACTATTTTCAGCCGCACCCACTTCGGATTCATTTCGGGATGCTATCAAGGAGTAGTACTACCCTGTCAAAAGCTACGAGGACAAATACATAAAGTGGACCACGCTGTGGCAGGGACGAGACCAAAATGTGCCAGAGTTCACAAATATTTTTCATACCCTTCACACACAGTCGGGTATCAAGGACTCTGAGCTGCATTTGGTACTCAAATACCGCGGTTGCCTACTGATACATCTCCTCACTTGGCACAGCATACTGATACACTGTCAAAATCGAGCAAAAGTTCAAACAAAAGAAGCGAGACTTTGGATCTACAAATCCGAAGCCCAAAGGACAAGGCCAAGGCGGGGTGACCCATGACAACCCGTCGAAGCCACAAGAAAAGAACAACACCACAAAGCCGAAGAAGGACATAGGAAAGTGGTGTGAGTTCCACAAGAGTCCCACTCATAACACAAGTGAGTGTCAGACCAAGCAGTCACTGGTGGCCGAGTTGAAGGCTTCCGAATCAGATGCATGTTCCAACCCTGAGCCAAAACTTGACAAGGGGAATGGCAAAGGGAAGTAGATCATTGATGCAGAGCCCAGCGCCACTATTGCCACCGCCAAGATCCAGAAGAATGAGCTAGAAGACCCAGAGGAGGGGGAGCACCCTTTCCACTCACAAATGTGGGTGAACGGTTCGCCGCTATAATTCATTGTTGACAGTGGGAGCCAAAAAAACCTCGTGTCAGTAGAGGTCGTGAAGCGGTTGGGACTACCAACTACACCACACCCGCAGCTGTACAGTATCGGATGGCTTCATGAAGGATGAGATCTCAAAGTTCGCCAGCAGTGTTGCCTTCCCTACATCATCAAGCCCTTCACAAATGAGGTATTGTATGATGTTACACCTCTAGATGTTTGTCATGTATTATTAGGCCAACCATACTTGTGGAGGCGACATGCTGTGTATGAATCAAGGCCTCACGTTGTCATTATTTCATTGGATAATTCATTATACAGGATACCGGAGATAGCCCCACCTACTGCCACCTCTTTGATCACTACCAAGAAAGGCAGTAAGCTCATCTCCCAGACTAGGAAATTCATTTTCTGTCTAGTTCACTCCCAAAGTAAGGGGAAGATCATTGCTACATCCATGACCCCCACAAAGGGTTCCTCCACGCAGCAACAACAACAAAGGGATATGGTCTTGATAGAACACGGGAACAACATTTCCTCACCCACAGGGGTACCACACAATTTTTAGGTGGGCAACAAAATTTGGTTAAATATGTAGAGAGAATGCCTTACTAGAACCCATCAGAAACTCAAACCACTCGGACATGGTCCTTACACTAGTACCAAGGCTACGGGAAACAATGCTTTGAAGCATAACATTCCTCCATTCCTTCGCTTGCACCGAGTGTTCAAAGTGGACCGTCGTTGACCATGCTTTCCACCATTTCTGGACACATCAGAGATTGCAGAACAACTCACCAAAGACCCAGATCAGCAAAAGCTTCCTCATCTCAGGGATGAACTCAATGCAATGGGGACCATTGTTTCCTAAGGGGGGAGGAATGATCTAGATGGATGTTGGTGGCCACCCACCTATCCCATTTGGACCCCCACAACTGTCTCTTTCAGTTTTTCAGTTTCCTTAATTATAGCACAATTTACTATTTTTAGAAGTTTTTTGGGTCCTAAACTTCCGGAGCCATTTTGAGGTCCTAAACAATGTTTTTTGCGAAATCTACTGTCAGCAATTTTTCTATCAAAAAAATTGTCTTTTCTGTCGTAGTCCTTAGAGAGATCTTTCCAATCGGCTATCATGCACGTCAAACGGAGATAATATGACCAATTCGTGACCCCGGGAAGTTGGCTGTCCAACTCAGCCCAAACAGAGCCCACAATTTGGTGTTTCATCTTCTAGGGTTAGGTTTCAGGATGTGAAGGGTTTTCCATTGTTTCTCAACAATAAATAGGCCTTTGAGCCTCATTGTAAGAGAGTTCAAAGGCATGTAGTGACCACATCTCTTCTCAGAGATAAGGTACGACCACCCTAGCTGGTTTATTTCCATTTCTGGTTGTAAGCATATTTCAATATTTTCCATTAATGAAATGAAGTATTATTTCCACTGCATCTTTGTGTATATGGTTATCTCAGTATTTTGTTACATTTCTGTTTAAATTCGGATCACAAACTCGAGATAGACTAGTGCTTTGACTTTCACTTGCTCGGCTGCCTTCTAGTCCTCATGATTTGGTTGTTTGCCCTCCGAACTAATGGAGGAATATTCAAATGGAGGGGTAGTAAATGAGGAGGATTTACCTCCTATAATCCCTCTCCCTTGTTCGATTCAAGTTTTGACCAAGGTCTTTGCCAAAATTCCTTGTTTTCATCCTTTAATCCTGCATTAAATGCAAATTAGACCACAAAGCAAAATATCCAACTCTAACTCATCTCATAAACAAAATATAATCAAAAGTATGCAATAAGTTGTGAGAATAGTTGGTTTGACTAAGCTAGGAGGTGAATTAAGTCCCATATAATTACCCAATGATGAGGCTCATCACACACTGCTGCAAAAAACAAATCACTGCAAACTGTAGCAGATATGTAGCTAGGAAATTAAACATCATATAATATTAATAATATTATTTTAACTTATCATTTGTCAATTTCATATCAAGTAGGGAAGGAACTACATATCACTCCCATAGTAAAAGCTAAAGTAACCTTTTTTACTTTTAATTACCTTATATATTTATATAACATTTTTTTTTGTAAGCTTAGTAGTACCTTTCATTCATTCATTTAGAAACAGACAAGTTACAAATATATAATTCGTTCAGTGGCCTCAACCTGCCCAGTGGGAAACTAGGTCTGTTGGTCACCGAATCACATTATAAGCCATCCAAAACATAAATAGTTTGAGCTTATTTAACTAAGCCTTATAGGGTTGATAGTCTAGAAACCAACTAGTAAGCATACCACTGAAAACATAAATGTTACCCGACATATACAACCAAAATCAAGCCAAAATTAATAGGCATAACTTTGACCAACTAATCATCTGACGATTCTACTGGAGCGAGATGTTTAGCACTTGATCCTGGCAATTCAGATTGTAGCAGACATGGGATATGCCACTCAACACGACCGAAGCGAGCGTTCTGATTCTGCAATTGAAATCGAATAAGCTAGAGCTTTTTTTTAATGTCTAGGAGGCCCGACTCAGGCTCACATTGTGCTGTTGTGTTGGTTGTCACATCCATTGCTTTGGCCACTATGCATTCATTAACCAGTATAGATGGATGGACTGTCTAAACAGGGTGAGATGACCACAATTGTACCCAAGGTCTGTGATTAGCTCCCCCCCAATCTTCAACTGATGGTTTAAGCTCAGCTTTCAAATTCAACTCTACCTCCCAAGTTGCGATCAATGGTTTCACCAATGTCGTGGTCCCTTCAGAGTATGCCTAAACGGTGGCCCAAAGAATCTCAGAAATTGTTTTCTACCCCCTCTACCACACAATCATCTGCCACATTGTCCTTTGCCACACAATCCGACCAGAGGACTAACCAACTTCTGTACCTTATCCTTCCTATTGTTTGCGGCCTCTTCCACCTCAGTTTGACACTCCACTGCGAGGTTGAGACTTCACCATATTTTCCAAGGTTGGGCCCCCTTTCTTCAACGTTCTCCCACCTTCACTCGCTCATAAACCATCCCACTGTATAGAGGTCAAAAGTGGATACAGTGTAGGCAGACCTGGAATATTATTTATATAGAGAACCACCCAAAATACAAGCATTAAATTAATGTATGACTAGAAAAACAAATGAAACGTCGGATAGCACTGCGTCCCTTCAGAATTCCACCACTTGAGCCAGCAATCATACATAAACATTAACCCTCTGCAAGTGGGAGATACCACCAGAATAAAAACGATGTCCCCCATCCACCCCTGAGTCCTGAGTCCATAGATTTGGCCCTGATCATTTACCAAAACCGTTGCTCTCCACAAGGCTTGCCCAGACAATTTAAGCTTAAAACGGGGAATCTAATTATCAACATGCAAAAGAAACATCATAAAAAAAAACCGGAAACCAATAAACATTCCCATGCGAGAAAGGATTTTGCCAAAAAAGATAGAAATCTACATTACATAGTTGAGAAGGCCAACATTTCCAGTCACATAAACTGTTAATTTAATCACAATTTCATTTCCCCTCCATACGTGAGGCTTATCACGAGTGGAAGCCCCAACCTAGGATACAAAGATAGCATTATAACATACCAGACTTTATACGCGGACCTTGAGCAGAGATAGGAAACAACTGGGTATACCTCTCGCGTTCTCGACACTGTGAACCTATAAACATCAAAATTAGGCTCCTTAAGAAGTTGAGGGCCTGAGTTTATATATTGGACATATGGTCTTAAATCCACCTCTTCTCCCACCACATGTAGGCGTCGAGGGTTACCAACCTTCATGTCATGGATTTGCCATGATTTGCGATGCTTCATGTTATCACAGTGAATAAGCGTGTGAGGGTGCGGGAATACCACCCACCATCCCAAACCAATAAATGCTTTGTCATATCTATCAAACCCAAAGAGACCTCCAAATGTTTCACATCCCGAGCAAGAAATATAAAATTCATTTAAAATTAAAATTAAAATATAAATACTTATTTTATTTATAATAAATATGAATTTTTTTAATGATATTTTAATTTGTTAATATAAATATTATTTATTATTTTTAAAAAAATAATATTACATGGCTTACATCACCGTTATATTAAGCTCTATCTATGCCCAATAAAATATTTTATCTAATTCAAATTCAGCCATAAAAATATTAACAATATAATAATAATAAAATAATATAATTAGATTTATATTTCGATACTCACTTGTAATAATCATGTAATAATCATTTTTAATATTTTAGTTATGTCATCAAATTAATTTAAAACATTATATCAATAATCATAACCGTTCACTTGTAAAGAAAACGTAAAGGTGATGAAATGTAATCACGATAATATATCTTTTATACTATTGAATATAAAATGGTTGTTTATCTTTTAAAAGAAATATTTTAATATATTAAAAATTAAAATTAAAATTGTTTAAATAATTTAAATTAATGAAAAATAAAATATTTTATTGTTATTTGAGTTTAATAATATTTAATATATAGTTTAATATTTTGATTTTGAATTATATGATCTTGGCGAGATATTAAATTTAGATGTGTAAATTTTTTTTTCAATGTAAATTGGAAAAAATTTGTATTTTTAGAATTTATTTTTTTTTGAGTTCTTGATAGATTTTGAAGTTGAGAATGAATATATACTTATTTTCAACAAAAAACACTTATAAAAGATTTTAATTATAAAGATTTTTTAGCTTTCATTTTATTATATATATATAATATATATATAGATATAATATATATACTATATTATATGACAATAAAATATTGTACTTACATTTCCCATTTCCACATAAAATGTACTTATAAAGTAGAAAAATATACATGCATAGTATCTATATGTGTGTATTGATGTTAAAATATTACAATGAAGTTGCATAGTTATATATATATAATATATATATATATATATATATATATAGATATAGATATATATAGAATGAATTAAACATCATATAATATCAACCATCATAGATCTATTTTAATTTCATATCTAGCAAGTGCTTTCAATATGCAAACCACTTTTTCAGTGCACCTCAAGAGACGTGATTCCTCTAAGCTCTCTATAGATTTAGAGTTATGATGGGTCTATACTAGGTTTCAACAACACTAATAAAATGTTTTAGCTATAAGATTTTTTTTTTCACTAATTTCATATAATATATACATAGTTCACATTGAATTCTCCACATTAAAATGTTAATATATGCATCTTCATATTTGGAAGTAGAAAATCTCTGTCTATCTATCTATAATGTTAAAA
Organism: Pinus taeda; assembly: GCA_000404065.3. Taxonomy (NCBI): domain Eukaryota; kingdom Viridiplantae; phylum Streptophyta; class Pinopsida; order Pinales; family Pinaceae; genus Pinus; species Pinus taeda. Next base: position 154,813 of record APFE031175707.1, read on the forward strand.
TATTTTAGTAGAAATGCATATTAAAATATATGATTTAAATCAACATTGAATCTTTTTGTTATTAATATATTTTTGTTTTAAATATTACATCTCTATTGAACATAAAATGAATTGAACATCATATAATATTAATAATATTATTTTAAGATGTCATTTATCAACTCTATATTAAGTAGGGAAGGAATTACATATCTCCCCCATAGTAAAAAGTAAATTGTCATGTAATACTACATTTAAAAATAATAAAAGAATACTTATCATAAATAAAATATTTCAATATCCACTTTAATTTTAATTTTACATGAAATCTCTATGAAGAAATAAAGTAGTTGAAAGTAAATCATAATAATAATAATTATTTACTTTTAACCATGGGAAGCCATTTAATTCCTTCCCATTTGATATAGAGTTGACAAACTAAATGCTAAAGTGTTTAATTAATTTGATATTCACTGAACATGTAATATCTAAAATAAAAATATATTAATATAAAAAAGAAATTAAATGTGGTTTTAAATCAAATATTTCAATATGCATTTTTAGAGAAATAATTATATCCTATGGATATATATTTTCTTCTTTGAATATGAGGGGCATGGTTTAAAATTTTAATGGGGAGAATGTGAATCATAAATATAATATTTCAATGTGAGCTATGTATATATAATATAAAACAAGTGAAAATAAAAAATTTCCTATAGTTAAAATATTTTATTAGTGTTTTATTCAAAAGTAATACAACTTCGTCTAATCTCCAAACCTATTTAGAAGAACATGTCTCTAGATGTGCTTGAACCTTTCCTTAATTTTTGCAATCAAAAAGTGATTTGCTTCAGTAGAGATTTTATTCCTCTTAACACTTCGTAGATCCCAAGTTAAAATGTATCTATGTTGGTTTACTTTCAAGTACTTTATATCTTTATATAAATTTCATGTAAATTTCAAGTAGAAATTGAAATATTTTATTTACCATGGGTATTGTTTTTTTGTTGTTACAATTTTTTTATTTGCTAAAGCATTATTTTTTTTATTTTTAAATGTAATGTTACATGACAACATCTCCCTCATACTGCCTGTGCCCAACAATAATATTATTTTAAGTCCATATTGTTGACAATGATGATTAACGTACACTAAAACCAATATGGTCTATCAAACATTAAAAATATATTAAATTAATCAAAATTATTTCACATATTATTTATACAATTTGAATGGGCCTAATAGTCAAGAACATGTCTTTTCTCCTAAAAAATTACATATTCAAAACCATAAAAAGTTAAAATATATATGTCTTCTTAACCGTTAATTAACTTATAACACAAACTACACACTAAACATAGCAGTAATCTCAAAACTCACTCTACTCAACAAACCCAAAAAAACATATTACAATGATTAAAAATATTAAAAAATTTGTTTTAAAAATTTATAATATATATGTTTATGTGATCGCGATTCGCACCTACTTGTAATGGAAGTCGTAAAGGATGTTTCCGCTAAAGACTTCTGGTGTATATAAATAAATTCGAGGAGGAATATTATGATTATTATTTTTATTTTATTTTTTTTACATTAGCTTACATGGATATTAAAAAAATATTATATTTTTAAAATATGATACGTCAAATTATGATATGGCGAGGTGAAATAGGGAAATTTATTTTAACCAATATTTCTTTTATAAAATTATAATTAAAAAAAATCATTAATATTAAATTTGAAAATATTAGAGTATATTATATAAAATTAATATATATAATATATATATATTAAATTTGTTTATTTATTGTTAAAAAATTTTATATTGCTATTTGTAATTTATTAAATTTAGTTGGTTTTATTTTTATCAGATTTATTGGTAATTAGATAATTACTTGAAATCTATCATAACCATAAGGGGATAGGAACATATAACCATAAGACTTGTAAGTTCATAATACGGCTCAAAATCGTTATGGATTAGTGGAATTTATCCAAAACTTGGTGATGACAAAGGTTTAAATTCATAAGGCACATGTTTCTCCATGTTAGCCATTATGCCTTCAAAGTGGTCCAGTTTATTTTCAATATACCGTTGATGTCGTTGCAAACCAGTCAACCTATTTTAATAGGAAATATTACATCTTCTATAGTTTTTTGGTTTTATTTATTTTTTACTTTGTAACTGGAGGAATTGACCATTGGGTCATTCTTCGTACCCATGAGACATATGATCTATTCCAGCCACTCCCACTAAACTTCTAGGGCCCATGACCAGTCCTGCTTTCCATAGACCGGGTTAGATTAAACCCTGAAACTCTTAGTTTACATGATTTCATATCACTTAGATGACCAATTGAGTTGGCCCCACAAACATCACATCTTATATAGTTAAAAATACTATCAAAATTGTTAATTTTCACAAAATATGGTTAAAAATTAATAGTCATCTTATGAGGATATGCCTTCCCATTTAAGAAATGTCATTTGGGTATCCCTTAATATCTCTAAATCCTTCCTAATTGCTAGCCCCTTTTATATTATTACTGCATAAATTCCAGTTCTTGAATGGAACCAAATTATTTTCTTTAGTTTTAAGAATTAGAATTTTCCTTTGATTTTTTTTAGATTTAAATAGGTACATAGATGTTCTTCCCTTTTAGTTATACAATACATTTTCTTTCTTTTGATAAGATATTTGTAGCTATTTATCTTATCAAGCTTTAAAGATCATCCATAATCACTTTAGTACTTTTGTTATTTTTTTACAAAACACCTTATTAGAAATCTGAATCTGGTTAATAGAAGCTCAAAAATTTATAATAAAATTACAATAAACTTATAATAGAGGGCTTGGATGTATCATTGTAAGGTAAAAAGCCTATATTCTTATTTAAATCTTTCAAATAAATTTTAATCCTACTTTTGTCAAAATTCAAGTCTGGTTTATTCCCAGAATTCTCTTGTATAAGGTTATGTGCATGGAAAAAAATTAATTTCATGATTATTTAAAAAGTCAAAGCTTATTATTTGTCTAGGACATTATTTTATTAGATGTGATATAATCCATAACGCTACTCCCAATACATGAATATAATTATTTTGATTAAAATTCTTGATCAGATTTTAAAATATTTTTTTTAATCTATTAACTATATTAAATAATAAAATTAAAATTAAAATATTAAAATTTTATTTCGAAGTGTGTGAGCAAAAATATTAGCCTTATATTAGATAATAAAAATAAGTATATATATCAATATTTCATGTGCCAAGTGCGAGCAAAAATATTAACGAATCAAATTATATGAATGCTTGAACCTTGAAATTGTTTCAATCTAGTTGCTATATAACAGAGATTATAGGAATCTTATGTTTAATGTTTACCCTTAGTTAGGATAGTTTTTGTTTTTCTCGTTACGTCGCTATGAAATACATGTAGATTACCCATTACAATGGGTATACATTTATTGTTCTAGCATGTGTCAAGGTAGTCTTGATTTCCAAATCATGACGAAGGAGCTGACATTACACATAAAATTTATGCTCATTTTAAAAGTAATAATGATAAATAAGGAATTTAAATTATGCATTATTGTTATTTAGTGTTTATGCTCATTTTAAAAGTAATAATGATAAATAAGGAATTTAAATTATGCATTATTGTTATTTAGTGTTGTTATTAAGTTACTGTAAATTTTAGTAATTATGTATAAAAGTTTGTATGGTGTTACTTATGATTTGTGGGGGTTTTAGTAGGGTTTAGTCACCATCGAATTTCACATTAAAAGATTGTAAAAAAAAATTAAAAGTTAATGGTGAGAGTTAATTTTGGAATTACAGTATTTTTAAAATAAATAAATAAATATACCAAATACAATTTTAGTAACAACATCTATCATGTAAGAAAATTTCCATCAAACCTATAATAACTTTATATTAAACCTACCTTAATAGAAAGGAAAAAAGATCAGACAACTAAATTATTATATTATATCTACATATTTCTTTTATGAATTTTATTAAATTAGTATGTCAAAATATAATTTCAATGCAGGATAATTATATATTTTTAGAATTGAGGATCGAAATAAAATAGAATTTCGGAAGTAATAATTCAAAATCGTTGTAGTTTTTATTGATTTAAAAGTTCTACGTTACCATATCATATCAGTTGAATATTTAACCTTACTAAAATGATGTTAATATTAATTAAAGAGAATGAATTATTACAACAGTAATCTAATTCCACCCGAGGTATGTCATTGTCCCATATGACCAATAGGTCTGGGATGTGGCAACATGCCAACAAATGTAATTAGTTCCAAGTGGTATTAATCGTTGAGCATTGGGATGAATAAGGGTATGTTGCATTGTGGAGGAAGGTGGTGGAGCACGTGTGGAGGGGATAATATTAATGACGACTTATGGGAAATGATTCATATGTGGAATTTTACATATAAGGGACCATGGGGAATACAACTAAGAGGCTAAATTAAGGTTGGCAAGGATGAGTTAACTTGGAGAGGGAAGAGTGAAATTTTGCAGAATTGTAGAGTGCATAAATAATTTAAAATTGAGGTTGCTATGGTATAGAAGAATGATGTTTATAAGAATGATGTCTATAATTGATGAGGGGGTTTAAGGCTAGAAAATTATTCACCTAGAGAGGAATCAGATTCATGAAGCTCCAACATAAGACACCTGGAATGCCACTATCTGGAATAGGTAATTGTTATTTTCATTTTTGGCATATTTGTGTTGTATTTATTTGTTGATCCCTCACTCTTAAATCTAACTCAGGAGAGCCCCTCTCTCCTCGTAATATTTTTGTGGGAGGTTGGAAATTTCCTTATTATTGTTTCTCCTCTTTTGAGTTGGGAGTGGGGTTGGACATGTAGTCTAAAGGAAAGTTAGTCCAGTTTTATTTGGGTGGGGAAGATTTGTATGATGATTAGTATCTGTAATTGCTATGATGTAGCACCCTATTCTTATATTAGTATAGAATCTAAGTGTCGTATTTTTAGTGTTCGCATACATACTAAAAATTGGTAGAGCTTGGATTGGTCTGTGCATTTTATAAATAGAAGATAGAGTGTATTGCCACGGGACTCCACAAGTTGTGTTTATTGTTTTGAACATCGTCCTGTAGTGTGGGTTGAAAGAATCTTGGGCCCTTATCCTCATGGTTTTGGTTGGTCGAGGTGGGGGCTCTATTGTCTTGATTTGGGTACACATGTTTTAATTTGGGCAGGTGTAGTGAGTGGTTAAAGTAATTTGAGTTTAATTGGGTGTTGGAAGTTGGCAAAGGCTGAAGTTGAAAAGTCGCGTCAACCGACTAGTGCCATACTAAATAGGGTGCCCTGCTAGTCAACTCATAGGACACATATTTTGTAGTCCTTGGTCACATGAACGACAGGTGGAATTGGAGGAGAGAAGTTATGTTTGCATAGAACAACACATATCATCTAGTCATGAGGCTCGAGGTTGCATTCAAAATGCCAAAGGAGAGAGGTAGAGTAAGAAGAGGGACAACTGACTTTGAGGAGTGCACCCACAACAGGAACTCCTGGTTACAAAATAGAGCAACAAGCTTTGAAATAAGACAGAAAAAAATATATTCCTATGAATGTGAAGGCATAATTGGCTCAGTTTGAGGGGGAAGCTTCCTCTCAATAAAATTCCCTCTCAAATTCCAAAGTGATGGTAGAGTGGAAAGGATGGATCCCTAACATAGGGAATATGCATGATAAAGCTAATCAATATCTACAGATGTTGGGCATGGAATCCCCCCCAAGGCATGTTTTGGGGCTTAAAGCCCAAGTTTTGACCAAATCTTGTTGTAAAAGCCCCACAAATTGCAGGTGCAGGGTGCGAAAGTATGATAGAGTCACAGGGTTGTCCACCCTAGTTTTGTAATGTAATGTCAGCTAGATAGGTATAAATAGAGTGAGGCTCTAAGTGTAGAAAAAAATCGAAGAGAATAGAAGGAGGAGAAGTCTAAGTGATTGAGTCGAAGTGTAAAGTTTGTCTGTGGGTCATAGAGTAGGAGAAGGCTCTATAGCTGAGTGCGCAGAGGCATAATAGTCGGTATCTGAGTATGTGGACCCCTACAGCTAAGTGTGCAGGGCGGGTCAAGTCTGTAACTATTGGAGAGTCAACAAAGAAATTTTTTTCTATAATTTTGTGTATCGTTTCCTGGTTTAATGCATGATTGGATATAATTTGCAAATATATTGTTTGTTTACTGTGCAAACCTATATGACTGTTTTGTATTGTTAAGTATAACTTAAGACATTTAAGTATGTGAAGGTACTTGAATAATACTAGAAGATAAATAAGATCTTGGGTAATAGCACAGAGCACAACACAACCCCAGGTTAGGGTTGCGCGAAGGAAGGGTATCAGGTCGCAAAGAACAGAAGGTACGCAAAGCCACTTGTGCGAAGGAACAACCAAAGGACCAGTTGATCCTCTCGGTCATCTCAAGGCTGTGGAAACCTAGTTCTAACACCCTCCCATACTATTTTGAGTGAGACCTTAGTTAGCGCTTTGCGACTGTTGTCGAAAGGGCCAGTAGTACAGGGATTTGTTTGGCTAATTAACTTTGAACCTAGGTTAGGCCCCAACAAGCCAACAAAAAATAGTAGATCTGTAGTGGTAGATGAATTTTCTCTTGGGACATATACTACTATATAAACAAGAGCTTAGGAGGGACTTATTACAATCTTTAGACCATATGTATGAACACATAAAACACTATGATGTAAGGTGGGAATGATAGATCGTAGGATGGAAATGATTGAATATATTTTCAACATCCCTCAAGCAGTTGCTATACCCATGGTCAACCATTTACCAACCCATAAACCCCTATCCTAGTTGGAGGTTTGTTGACGTGAGTTTTGACACCTTAGTCAAAAAAGGGGATGTGGCCTAGAATGAGGCTCTTTAAATAACCCAAGTTGTTTTGGATGGTCACTCATGATGGGTTTTAAGGCTCCATTAGCCTTCATATCCTTCATCTTATGAAGAAGAGAACTAGGAAAACCTAAGGTTAATAGTGAAATCTAAACTAGTGTTAATATACCTAAAGCTATTAATGAATGATTAATGAAATATATTATATAGGTTAAATAATTGATGAACTATAATATAGAAATTGTATTAGTGTCAGTAATTAAATTACAATGAATATTGTAAAGATAATACAGAAACTATAATACAACACATGAAACACCCAGAAACTAAACGTAATTGGTCAAAATAATAATTGCATTTAAATATGCTACAATATTATGAAATGCAAACTAATTTTAATTTATATATGCAATTATAAATTAAAATTAACAATAATCGTTAATGTGAGTAAATACAACACATAGAACAACAAAAATACAAGCTTCTTATCTTTTAAAACCAACATAGAACAATCAATATTTGCTTCAATAATTCACATCAAAAATATATGATATATACAGAAAAATAAATAATGATATCTAAATACTATTTCTTTCCCTGGGTATACTAGAAGATGTCTGTAATGATTTCTTTGGGTTAAATTATCATACAACTTTTTGTTTATGAAATACTTTAATAAACCAACAATGAAATGAAATGACAAATTTTAAACTGCTACAACCGATATATTAGTTCAATTCATATAAATAAAATAACACCTCCCAACAATCTAAATTCCTGGATATAATTCATAGAAACCCAAATAAGAGGAACGTCTAGATCAATTGTAACCATTAGGACGTAAGCCACTAAAGGATGGTAACAATAAAGTATGCCTAACACAAATTGGACTAATATGAACGAAAATAAATGCAATGAAATTTAGTATCAATTCACGGATCCAAGTCAATGAATGGGCTATTTAGTATCAATTCACGGATCCAAGTCAATGAATGGGCTATCTTCAAAATTCTCAGATGTCAAATTATGGAAAGTAAGAAGATGATAAAAAGGAAGCACCTATGGAAAATAAGACTAATATAATTATTACCCGATTGAATCAAACAAAATCAACACACTTACAAAAATACTTAAAATATATCCAAAGTCATTGTATATTAGTCTAACATTTCTTTTCAATATTCTCCCTCCCCACCCCACTTTATTATTCAAAACTAAAGGATTTATATACATGCCCAAGTTCCTAATTACGTCCAAAGCAAATTTTGCAAAATTAAAATTGTTTTTCTAAAATTACAATATAATGTCTTTGACTTGCCAACCATATCATAACTACTTGAAAGCAATAAACATAAAAGGAAAAACAAGTCATCCTAGCATAATTTGAGATAGGTGAAAGACATCCATAATAATTACTTCATTGAAACCAAGACTGACGAAACAATAATCTATCAAAAATAAGGAAACCAAAAATAACAAATTATATCAATATTAAAACAAATGTTGCTACAAAATCAAGATTATGTAGCAGCCATTTAAATTTAGTAAATGAGATCAAAACAAAAACATACCTCAAAAATATCACGAAACATAGACAAATATAAAGACTTTATTAAGTAGGCTTCAAATCTTGAGAGATAACAACCTTGACATTCAAAGACTTAATGATTATATGAGTATCTTGTCGCTATGTGTTTGCATCATATTCAATATATTTATGTTTGTTTTGACTTTCCCTTAGCTGATTTAGGGCTTTAGGTTGGTTGCTCTCCTTTAGAAATTGATTAATAGGATGCTTTAGGTGAGGAATTGTAGCAAGAAACTATTTTTACTTGTATATGTGGAGTAGGGATGGATTAGAGCCAAAATTACTCTAAGGAGTCTTTTCTGAATCATTGTTTCCATAACACACAAATTGATCATTGTGAGGAAAACTAGAGTTGTCTTTAGTCTAAGGTTTATTCCTCTTCAGTGAAGGCTCAGGTGGCACTTCCATATCAATGACAATACCTTTATAGGTATGTTATTCCGCCTATTACACTGACCCATTGATATCTTTTTCTCAATTTTCCTAACCTTCACTTTAGATTGAGAATTATACTTAGGTTGACTGACCTCTTCTCATTTTGTAGGTTTAAATTTAGGGCTATAGTTTGATGGTTTTAGCTATCTTTTTCCCTCAACTCCGATTCCAATTCAACATGACGTGTTGGAGCCTAGCCTTCGTTAATTTTGAAGAGTTTTGCCCAGTTTTGACCAATCGTAGGGCGGGAAAGGACAAATGGCAACAATGGTTGGGCAGTGGAACGAGCAGTTATGGAAAGTTGATAGCAAGGTGGCAGTAGAAGGCAAAGGAAGCTAAGTGTTGAGCGATAAAAAGGTGTCTTTTAACCCCTATTTACCCTACATTAATTATCAATCCAGGTACAATTTTTTATCTCGAGAGTGTACTCAATTTGAGGCATTCACTTGTTCAAGAGTAATGCTTGCAGTATAGTGCTTACAAAAGTAAAAGTAAATGAATGCTGGAAACAAAATCTAATTATAATGGAAAGAAACTTAAATGCTTTGTAACTAAATCATTCACTCAAGAAACTACAACAATCATTAGTCAAGGATGCAGTAATGATAACTCTTTCCTTTGTAAATTGATGTAAATGAAAATCAATCATAGACAAAATCTCCAATCTAAGAACTTAGACAACAGCAGTCAATGTTCATTACAGTTGTAGATCTTTCTATTCACAGCAAAGAAAATACTGGAAATAACAATTCGATTAGCAGAAAAGGAACAACAACTGAATCTACTAGAAAGATCGAACAGCTAAGCTTAATCTACATAAATGAAATAAGCAGCAAACTTAACGAAATGTATTGAACAACAATCTAAGTAATGAACAACAAATCTAAGTAAACCTACAGAAATTGAACAACAAACTTAATTAAGTGAAAACACACAGCGACTATAGAATCAGTAATCTTATTCTAGCATACAGGACATTAACCACTAGTATAAAGGAACGACAATTGCAATTATAATTGAACAATAGTGAAATGAACAACAGTCACAATTATATGTGGATTGTAGTTAAATGAACAACAATCGCAACTGTAAATGAACAACAATATCAATCTGTAAATAAACAACAGAATCCGAATTAGATAATGCAATATGGTTTCAGAAGGAACAACATAATATTTTTGGTTGTGAATAATAATTTTGCTATCCAATTATGATTTCGATATAACAGAGAAATTAAGGTAAATGTTCAGAAATGAAATATTATTGAATAAAGCAAGTTAAAGGAATGCAATGAAAATCAAACCACACGCGACTGTAATCGTAAAATAATGATACAAGAAGAAAGTGATCCACTAGGGTTGGGCCCTTAGCCACCAGGGAAGCACTTGTGGTTACTCCAGGATTAGAAGATGGAACAACAACGAAGTTATATATTAATCATAAATGGCAGAGTTACATAGATTGCTCTTCAAAGAGAGTCGATGATCAAAGTTAAGTTTACAACAATAAGTTCTACAAATTGACAATAAAATCCGCCCCTTGGGCTACCAGTGCTGTCCCTTTTTATAATGGCCAGGCGGAAGTATAAAAAATACAGATAAGTCTTGAAGCAGCGATCCCTCAAGATCAAAGGATCCTGAGGGATTTTCCATATCTTTGATCTCCAACTTATCGTTTTGTCTTTTTGTGTTGATGCCACGTTTTCTCTTCCTTTTCCTGGACCATGTGCTCTGATCTTAATTTCCTCGTCTGGATATGGCTTCCTGTCAAAGGGACAATAGTTTCTTTGACTTTGTCTTTTCCTCTTGAATAGTGATTTTCCATTTTCTTCACTTTATGTATAGAAAAAGACAATAATTAGTCATTTTGCATCAATCACAAATCTCCTTAATTCCACCAGAAATTTTTAATCATATTGCCATCTTAGAGTGTAAATAAGTTATAATTCAAAGGAGAAGATAAAGAAATAAGTGGTAAATACATAACTTTTCCAGTGCTCAACACACCCCCCTACTTACCCTTTTTCATGCCCTCATGAAAACATTATAATTTACATGCAAGGCAGTTAGGGAATAGGCTGGAGAAGGATTTTCATGTAGTGGTATAAAACCATGATTTCTAGCTAAAGCTTCAAAAATACTGGCCTTCGAGCAATTCGTATAGGTCTCTATACCCTAGTACAGGATACGAGATGATTGGACTTCAAAACCTACAACCTAACCAATGACGGCCCTCTCTCAATATGAGGTCACTATAGGTAACTAGGTGATCAGTAGCTAGCTTAAAATTTTCATAATTGAATGGCTCTCGGTCCTAAACATTCTGATTGGAAGTCTTGTATCAGAGTTTAGCTGTTGTTATAGACATATTTAGGCACTGTAACCCCAATCACATATGTCAATAAACCAAGGGCTCTTAAACCCCTAAAAGTGTTGTTTCATACCCTAAAGGATCAAGGTCAGCTGATCACATCATTTCCCAGAAGTTCTCCCTGAAAAACTACTCAGAACTAGTCAAAACTGGACCATACAGACTACTCCATGCTAAGGCTGCGATGCATCTCACCTGTTATACACAAGGGGTGCAATGCATATTGAAAATCCCTTCTGTAGGGTGTAATGACCGAGAGCAGACAAATGGCAGAGGTTGTTTGCTAGCTGGAAACTCAGAGAATCTTCTAGAAACTGCTTATATGACACTTGCCTCTCTGAATTCACCTAGGGATGAGTAAGAGATCATGAAATCTCCAAGTGGAACCAAGAACTATCAGTGAAATGACACTAATCAAAAACCCAGAAGCTGACTCACTCCCCTGCAATTATCTATATACGGATCCCTCATCTTAGAGATCTAGAGGCTGGACTTTTGTAATCTGTAAGGAAGTGTTGTTGGTTTCTCTTTGAGACATTGTATTGTTGGGTGATCTTGCTTTCCATGAGATGAAGAGGGCTTTCATGCTGGGAGGATGGTGCCAGATCAGACAGTTGGGTTGTAATCCTCTCTTCTACTTCTATCAATAAAGTTATTTGATTTTTCCTCCATATACTTGTGTATTTCTGAATCTTGTATTTGTGTATGCATTTGTATGGTTAATGTACTTTTGATTCTACATTGTTTATGGTATCATAGATCTCTATGCTATGATGGTATTTTTCTGCTTTGCCTCTACAGGTGTTCTTTGAAGTGGGACAAGTCACAAAGGAGTGGCGAGTTCTTTCAAAGGAGAGAGGAAACAAGCAAGAAACCAAGATAAAGACTAAGGTTGGTGCTCTCTACTTCTCTATTATCTATCTCCCATAAAGGAAAACAAAAGTTACTTTGAATTGTTTGTTTCTAAGATAGCTACCCGTCTTAGTGGGACTAGAAAATCTAAATAGACACTAGTTTTCCTGGAAACAAAATGGTGACCCCATTGGGGAAGGAATAGTTTGCTTGTTTTTTACTTTTGTTTGCTTTATAAACTACAGACGGATCCTGAAGTTAAGCCAGCTAGCCTTCGAACTGCTTTTGCTATGCAACTGCAAAGTAGATCAACGCTGCTTCAGTCAATCTCTAGGTTGGTTTATGAACTGAACATCTGACTTGTGAACATCCTAAGTGCCCTGGTGGTAGCTCAAAAACCTCATAAGATCATACCCCTATACTTTGTGTTTATTGTCTATCATAGCTGGGCTGAAACAATTGAACTTAGCTGCAAATTGTGAGTGAAAACCAAGCTCAGTCTTGTCTCTAGACCATTTCACTGTCTCTCATTGGCATTCTGGATGCATCGAATCTCCCGTGTGCTACAGGTGAGATGCATCCCTGTTTCCCTTAAGGACAAGTGTGATGATTCAATGATATTATATCCCTTTTTGGATTTTGGTTTTTTCTTCATTGTTTTTAGCTCTATTCAGTAGTCTTGCTGCTTATGATCAGTATATCATTGTTGAAACCTTCTTCCTTTACATTATTCAGCCTCCCTTGATAAGGAATCGTGAATTTTTTTATGTATTTTTCATCATTTACAGTCCTTCTTTGCAAATAGTAGCTTAATCGAAATGTCGTCTTTTGATTCAAAAGTGTCGCAATTGTCGTTTTGAGTCAAGAAAAGAGTGTCATAAAGTCTTCCTCTTTCAGATAGTCGATTGTACTTTTTCCATTGTATTTGATTTGAACTGTCAGTATTTGAAGTGTCGAAAGCAGTGTCCCATTCGAAATTGAAAATGTCATCTTAGTCTTCCTTTCGTTTTTTGAAAAGAAATTGCTAAAGTGTCACTTTGAAGAAAAGTAGTTTAGATCTGTACTTAGTTTTCTTTTTGACATTCTCACATTAAGGAAACGGAAAAAAAAATACATGCATGTGCATTTGCATTTAGATTGCATGCAGAAATTGATTTAGGAAAAGTGCATTTAGTGTGTGCTCTCTGCTCTCCATTGAAAGAATCTTACTCTGCTTTCCTTAGTAGCTAGGATTTTCATTGCTAAAAGAAAACAAACGATTGTTTATCCTTTTAAATTGCAAATTTAGGAATTGTACATCTACATCATGCGGTTAACATTGAAAGGAAAACTTCTTAAGAAAGATCAACTATAAAATAAACCTCAATGAACATAAAAATGCTTTGGAACCTAGCACACAACATCTAGAAGTCTAGGCTAGAGACGTATTCCGGTGTCGTAAAGCCTGGTAACTATCGTTTTCATCGTAGGTTGGGTGATTCCTCCTCTTTGATACGACAAGTGCGAGTATGGAATTGTGCTCCCACGCACCATCGAGTATATATTGGGAGACCACAATAGGCTGATATCCTTTATCCTTACAAAGCCGTTTCTGCAGCCCTATCGATCACAATGCACTGAACACAACATTCGGGAAGATTGACTACCATACGTAAAGTCCTCAGTAATTTCTCTTTAATTTACCACCGAGGTGTATATTGCAGTTTTGCGATTGGTTTAGTAAACCCTTTGTCTAGATTTTTAGAGTAGTCACTTTTGTTCCTTTTTGACTCCTTAAAAGAAAAGGTCTATCTGAGCACTTGTCCCTTCGGGCTCATTAAAAATCGAAGGCAACTAGAGTCACCTTTAGCTTTTTCTCGACTCTTAAAAATTGAAAAAGCAAGTTGTGTCAAAGCGTCATAAAATTCATTTAATTTAGAATAACATCCCAGTTCCTTCGTTGATCTTAGGTTGAAATAATGGAGTCCACCAATCAAGGATTTCCCGTTGGGGGAAATCCTAGTCCTTTCTCCTCTTGGGGAGATATTGGTGCTCCTTATATGGCTACATTGTCCCTTCCAAGACTCACAATTGGCCTGCTAGTTTGGCTATTTTCGACCTGTGTCATTCAAAACACCGTAATTCCTCAACAATCAAATTAGCAACCAGATGATATTGGAGTTGCTCCCCCACCTTCTACTTCGTTTGTTTCTCCCTCTGCTTCTTCCTCTTCGCTTGGTGAAACTAGTGATACTAAAAACCAAGTAGCTGAGAAGAAGAAGAAAGGGAAGGAGAATAAGAAGCAGAAGCCAACCGCGCAAGGGGGCAACCATGCATCATCTGGCGAAAATCCACACACTGCACCTTCCAAACCCAAATCTCCATGCGTAATTTGCAAATGGAACCACTATCATCGAGATTGTCCTTGCATCCCGCGAATCTTGAGAGACTGTTCTCCCCACTTGCACCACCCGGTGTTATCAACCTTTGTCGATCATATTGAGAGTACACCATCGACTATTGAAAATGAAGTCAATGGAAAAAAAGGAAGATCTAGATTTCCTTGTAGGTTGTGTGAGGGTGATCATGCCCTCCACCATTGTCCTTTTCTGGATGAAGCTAAAAGAGTCTTGGATAACCATCCTTCTTCACCGCAGCGACTTCTGCCTAGATACAGGAAACTCTTGCCGAGTCCATCGCTAGTTGAAAATCTAACTAACATACCTCAGTTGTCGGTCGAAACACCTATCATTGAAGATAAACCCTTTGAGTCCACACCGAACCAAAGTTAACAGGTCAAGATGGCAGTCAACCCAGTCTTGCCTTCAGAAGGTCCACCTTCAGATGATACAGTCTCCAAAGAGAATGAGAATGACACTGTTTAAATTCTTTTTGTTAACACAGAGTCTGATGAACATGGGGGCAACCTACCCATTCCTTTACCATAGGAAGGAATTTCCCCATTTCAAGAGATTCATTCGGCCGTTTATTCGGTCCCTCCTCCAAGCAATCTACTAGTGGAACCCTGCCTTCCATCTAATGTACCATTCCGAATCATAGTACAAGTTTACAGAATGATCATGGCTGGAACTATCATAGATGAAGGGGCTTCCGTGAGTATCCTTCCCTCAACTGCTTAGAAGGTGCTTGGTTCGCCATCGCTTCTGCCTGAGATTCGAAATTTTTTAGGCTTCAATAAAGGAACTAGTCGATCATTAGGGATCCTTCCAAATTTGCCTATAGCTTTGAGAAGGAAAACCATTCATTTGAACGTGATGGTAGTCGAAGGGCCACTAGATTACAGTCTACTCCTTGGGCGTGACTACATTTACAGCATGGGAGCTATTGTTTCCTCACTCTTTCGGGTGATGTGTTTCCCGTATGAAGGCAGAATGGTACAACTTATTGACCAACTTTCATTCCCTGGTTCAAACACGGCTACTAGTCAAACACCATCCCTAAATGGTCTCTTTGCACAAGGAATGTCTCTTCAACCTCCAGTTCATCCACCTAATTACCGCGAGTGATTTGGTGAATGTAACGAAACCCAGGGGTCATGCACCCTGGTCTACTTTGGCAGGTGAACCCAGATGAAAAGATAGATTTCCTCGTAGGATATATGACTAGTCTGACACACCCATCCGTTTAGGATATGGTATCAGTCTGGAACAGGATCTCCTCATCATAGGATATATGATTGGTCTGAAACACCATTTCCGTATAGGATATGGGATCAGTCCGAAATAGGATCTCCTCAAAGGTTATGTGAATGGTCCAAAACACCATTTCCTTATAGGTTATGTGATTGGAAGTGCCGAACCACACCATTCACATTTGTCTATTTCGATGGACAAAGCCAAGGAAGTGTTTTGTCTGCTCTGCGGATGAAACAATCTTGCTTAAATGCAAGGACTTCCATATGGTAACCTAGAAACTCTACTTTTCTTTATACCTAGGGGCATGCAAACCTTTTTTATGCAAGTGAAAAACAACCAGCGTAACTCTAACCCCGTAGTATTTTACTAACTTCAACTGCTTAGGTTAGGTGATTGGTCTGATCCACCATTCACCTTTATCGGCGGCCCCAACAAAGAAAAGGAAATGTTTTTTCTAAACTATCCTACCTAACCTCAGTAGTTCATTAACTCTTAGTTTTGTAGGTGGTCGTTTCTAGCCTGCATACGAAAGGCGCTGAGCAAAGTTTCACATGGGGCAAGCTCACTAAAAAATGAACCTACTAATAAGAGACATCCCTAAAGATGACTGGTGCAAGAAGACAAATGGCAGAGGCAGTTTGCTAGGTGGAAATGCAGAGAATCTTCTAGAAACTTCTCATATGACACTTGCCTCTCTGAATTTTCCTAGGGATGAGTAAGAGATCATGAAATCTCCAAGTGGAACCAAGAACTATCAGTGAAATGACACTAATCAAAAACCCATAAGCTGACTCACCCCACTACAATTATCTATATATGGATCCCTCATCTTAGAGATCCAGGGGCTGGAATTTTGTAATTTGTAAGGAAGTACAGTTGGTTTCTCTTTGAGACATTGTATTGTTGGGTGATCTTGCTTTTCATGAGGTGAAGAGGGCTCTCATGCTGGGATGATGGCGCTAGATCAGACAACTGGGTTGTAATACTCTCTTCTACTTCTATCAATAAAGTTATTTGAGTTTTCCTCCATATACTTGTGTATTTCTAAATCTTGTATTTGTGTATGCATTTGTATGGTTAATGTACTTCTGATTCTACATTGTTTATGGTATTATAGATCTCTATGCTTTGATGGTATTTTGCTGCTTTGCCTCTACAGGTGTTCTTTGAAGCGGGACAAGTGAGCAAGGAGTGGCGAATTCTATCAAAGGACAGAGGAAACAAGTAAGGAGCCAAGTGAAAGACTAATGTTGGTGCTCTCTGCTTCTCCCTTATCTATCTCCCATAAAGGAAAACACAAGTTACTTTGAATTGTTTGTTTCTAAGATAGCTACCTGTCTTAGTGGGACTAGCAGATCTGAATAGACACTAGTTTTCCCGGAAACAACAACTTCTATGGAAAGGTCTTTGATGGCTAGGAAGTATTCTACCCCTTACTAGACAACTGTTGTGTGAATGGGTCCCAATGTCTGGATCACACCCTTCTTTCTCA
This sequence comes from Pinus taeda, assembly GCA_000404065.3. Classification (NCBI taxonomy): domain Eukaryota; kingdom Viridiplantae; phylum Streptophyta; class Pinopsida; order Pinales; family Pinaceae; genus Pinus; species Pinus taeda. Next base: position 172,088 of record APFE031175707.1, read on the forward strand.
TTAAGTTTCTATGCTTATTCCACAGTCGTAATGGGTTTCTTGGTTCACCCCTTACCCATAGATATAACCTATTCTCCTATCTCTGAAATGTATTATGGGCTTTAAGCCTCTTTATCTGATTAACAACAAAAGAGATGAACGACTGGAGCTGGATATCACCCACAAAAGGGCTAGGGTTTTCTTCCATTTCACCGTCCAACACAAGATTATGCAAATAAAACTCACATAGCAATCGCTGGACTTTCACCCCATAATGTTTACAACAGTTTATGAAATCATCAATAGTTTTTAACTCTATAGGCACTCCTACCTTGACAACTTTAATTTTTAATTGTAAGTACCTTTCCATAAAAGACAAAGCATAATTTTTGGTAGGTGCCCTACAGGCTAGAACATCAGTATATAGAGAACATAAGGTATCCATTTGACTCATAACTGTGTCTAGTCTGTTGGTTACCTTTTTAACTTTTTTCTCTACCCTACGCCATCTATCGAAGGCCTCGCTCTCCAATGCATTGATGTTCTTTACTTGCTACTGTAACTTCTGATATTTCTCCTGAGGAACAATTTCCTCTATGAGCTTTTCTATCGTTTGTTGGGCTTGTGCCAGATCTTTTTGAAGTCTCACTATTCTCGGATCACTGTCCATCATAACATTTTTGGGCTGGAGATCTACCTGGCTCTCCTTATTACGACATCTGGTTCCTATAGTCTGCATTTCCTTCTTATGAACTATCGGGTCGGTCGTGATATTAGAGGAAAATGCCTCTATCTGGACATCCTTATTATAGACTGGTGTGCTTTTTGTTTGGGCCACTACATTTTTAACAGCAACATGTTGTTCCTTGTGGTCTTGGATGATAATGGGTTCGGTTTGAGTCCTTTTGGTCTTCATTTTACGGGGTTTTGTCTGGGTGGTTGCATTCTTTGTTCCAGGGGTTTGTTTTTTGAGATTTTCCCCATTTCTAGGACCCTTATTTGTTATCTAAGCTGTTTAACTACATTTAATAGCCTTTTTTGTTCCTTTCGCAGCCTCTAGATTTCATTCATTTTCTTCGAAGGAACAACTATTTATTTTCTTAGGCCTGGGCTTTGTTCTTCAGGGATTATACCCTCGCCTTGGCCTATTTCCATGTTTTCTACTTGGAACAATTCTTCAGTGTTTTCATCCTACTGATCAGGTTTCTTAGGGGTGGAAACCCTGGGTTAATCTACTATTTCCCAGGCAGCTTCTTATTCTACTTCTTCTTCATCATGCATTTCTTCAGATGCACTCTGACTATGAGCAAAGTGTTCCTGTGATGGTCCTACCTCAATATCAAGGTTGAGTGGGTTGTGGGGCTGGATTTATTCCCCCATATTGGCCAAAATTTGGGCCAATTCGTCTTCTTGTAGAGGGATTTGTAATGGGCTTTCATTGGGTTGCTCTACTTCCTCCCCTTCTTCCTCGCCAGAGTGCTCAATTTCATCTTCCGGTTCCTCTTCTTCATTTTCTTCTAATTCTTCTTCTTCATTTTCCCCTCCTTCAAGTTGTGGGGGTTGCTTGTCCTCTGAGTCATATATCTCTACTGCTGGCTACTACTTTCTTGGGGATTTCCCAACATTCCTCTGCTTCTCCCCAATCTGGTGGATTGTCTTCGTTTCTACAGTCTCATTGGTGTGCTACTGGTTTTCTTTCATTTTGGGGCTGGTAAGGCCAATCCCCCATCTATTGAGAATATCAATTCTTCCCAACTACTTTTTTGTTGAGCAAGACTATAACTGACTATTAGTCGAATTAAGCCATGATGACTTACTACCGTTTCTACATGACGATATTTTCTCATACTTTGAGCAGCATCATGCAATAAATAATTTAAGTATGTGGGCAAATTTACAACACATTTTTGTTTTAACACAACTAACAGTTTGAGATGGCATGGTCTTACCATGTCTTTTCTGCCATCGCAGGTGATATAGCTTTGCACAATCCTGGCTAATTCTGCTCATGGCTCTCCTAGGGTTGCAGGTAGAACTCCTTTTCCTTTGATAGTAAGGCTCTGTCCTTCGTCCCGGAAGATGGTTATAGCGTCTTGAAGTCTCACTTTCTTCTGAGTCCATATTGGTCTAATAGCTGGCAGCCCCAATACCTCCACAATTATCACATCTGTTACTGTTATTTGCCTCCCCCTCACCATGGAACGATCTTCCTGCAAATTCTACACCGTCTCATTAGACTTTTGTAGTTTGTTAAGGTAGGCAATCCATCCTGATCTTATTAAAATTTTGCGTGCAATGTCGGAGATCATTAACACTTGCGGCTCGTTGTGTATCGATTTGCCTCCCATCTTTTTTCAAGCTTAGCACACTGTTACCTTTTTTTTATAGAGAAAAAACACAGAAATTTTGATGGAACAACAAGTTGTTCAAGCTTTAGCACACTGTTAATTTTTACAGAGAAAAAACACAGAAATGATGATGGAACAACAAGCTATTCATATTGGGAAATATCAATATCGTTAAACTTGCTCTTCCCGAGTTTTGATGGAGTCATAGTACCTCCAAATAAGGAATTGACACGTATGCCAGCGTATTTTGGAGGTCACCCACGCCCCCCTGAAATGTGATAGGCCATCCTCGGTCAGCAAATAAAGGAGTAGCACACTGGAATGTAGTCGTATAGTAAAATAAAGGAATTGTGTATATATCCATGACATGATTACAAAAATTAGTGGATTACTGAAATTGAGGCTTATGATGGAAATTTCAAATAGATATGAAATGATGCGAAAAATAGAGGATAGGATAGTTGACGTAAGTAAAAGTTCTTATGTAGTCATTACCCACTTTAACCATTATGATTGATTTATAAATTATTTTTCATGTATAAAAGGTTCAAAAGGGTTATATAACATAATCTTGTTTGAAATAAATATAAAGATATAAGAGAAAGGGTTTATAATGACTATTGGTGTTTAAAAAGTATGACTTCAATACCATCAACAGAGCGCTGTTGCCCATAGGTGTCCATAACCTTGACAGAGTTGCTTGTTTCACCCTTGGAAGCATAATCCTTTGTGTATGCCTAGGAAAGTGTTGTATGATGTTAGAATGGAGGCCATTGTGTTGACTTGGTAACCAGATGAATCACAATGCCATTCACCAGGAAGGAGTGAAAGGTGGGCAGGTCGGTTTGTGAAGAGACCTCCTGTTCCAAGGGCTTTTTTATTTTTCTGATATGCCTCTTGGATCATATCCCTGGTGTGGTGGCCATATTGGGAATGCCACTTCACTTGCTTTCTTATGATCATGGTAGGCTGGCTCTTGATGAGACCCCCTATCCTTCATCTGACAAATCATGTTAGTAATCATATAGATATATATTTTTCTCTTTTTTTTCTTTTTCTTTTATATAGCACTTTCCTATTTATATACAAAGGATGGCTCAACACTCCTTAAGAGTAGGGATGGTGGAAGAAGTCTGAACATGTCAATAGAGGAAAATATGCCCTTATTCTTATTCAATAATAATGATCAAAGAGAATTATGAAGATTTAAGGAAGAACCAACATGATAAAAATAATCAATCAAATTGTTTTTAGTGAAAATAAAGAAAACAAAGTGATATAAATAGTTGTTCCCTTTCCTCTTTTTTTCTTATCAATTCAAAGCAATTACTCTAAAGATAATGATTTTTCTTTGATTCACTTATTTCAGTATCCTCTAGTTTTTGTGTTCTTGCATAAATGTATAGTTGTGCCTTAAATGAACCATTATTCACAAAAATTTTCTAAACGATAAAGCATGCACACACGAAAAACAAAAAAGTGCACTCAAAAAGTGTTGTTCCTTAAGACGAACAACTGTTGTTCCTTAAGAGGGACAGCAAAATAATATCTCCACGCGAAAATCGTGGTTCCTTTAAGAGGAACAATAAACAAAAGAAGAAATACACTCAAAAATGTTGTTCCTTAAGAGGAACAACAGTTGTTCCTTAAATGGGACAACAAATAAAGCAAATGCAAAATAAAATACCACTCCTTTGGTGGAACAACCTAGATCATCCGAAATCAAAACTGTTGTTTTTTTGAAAAGAATGACATAAAGGAAAAAAATGCAAAGGAGGGTTGTTCCTTTATAAGGAACGACAAAACAATCTAGCAGAAGAGTTGTTCCTTCGGAAAGGAACAACAAAACAATCTAGCGGAAGTGCTGTTTTTTCGGAAAGGAAAAACAAAAATGTGGAAATGTTGCTTCTTCGGAAAGGAACAACAGAAAATGAAAGTGTTTTTCCTTCAGAAAGGAAAAAAAAAAAAACGAAAGTGTTGTTCCTTCGGAAAGGAACAACAGAAGACGAAAGTGTTGTTCCTTTGGAAAGGAACAACAAAAATGTTGAAGTGTTGTTCCTTCGGAAAGGAACAACAAAAAATGAAAGTTTTGTTGCGAAGGAACAACAAAAATCCAAAAATGTTGTTCCTTCGAAAAGGAACAGCAAAAAACAAAAGTGTTGTTCCTTTGGAAAGGAACAACAAAAATGCGAAAGTGTTGTTCCTTCGGAAAGGAACAGTAGAAGACGAAAGTGTTGTTCCTTTGGAAAAGAAGAACAAAAATGCGAAAGTGTTGTTCCTTCAGAAAGGAACAACAAAAGTGTGAAACTGCTATTCCTTCAGAAAAGAACAACAAAAAACAAAAATGTTGTTCCTTCGGAAAGGAACAAAAAAATATGAAAGTGTTGTTCCTTCGGAAAGGAACAACAAAAAAAGGTGGAAATGTTGTTCCTTTATAAAGGAACAATGGAAAACAAAAGTGTTGTTCCTTCGGAAAGGAACAGTGAAAGTGTTGTTCCTTCGGAAAGGAACAACAAAAAGGCGGAAATGTTGTTCCTTGGAAAGGAACAACAAAATGCAAAAGTGTAGAAATGCAAAAATCTGTACAAAAAGTAGTCTATACAAGCAGAAAAGAAAAACTTATGTACAAAGTTTAAAAAAAATGAAATTATTTAGTGAACCAATGCCGAGGAAGGATTATTTTCCTCAGCAATAATTTGCATATCAGAATCTTCCCGGAGCTGCTGGTAAAAGGATTCCCGAGTAAGAGTTTTATGGTACAGTCACACTCGGTGGCCATTTGCTTTAAAGGTATGTTCAGATCCGTTAATAGTAGTCAAAGTAATGGTGCCATTGTCATGCACTTTCTAGGTTTCATACGGTCCAAGTCAATGAGTCTGCAGTTTTCCCAGAAAACCATGAAACCTAAAGTCATATAGGAGTGCCTAATCTCCTTCATGGAAGATTTTATTTTTGATCAGGGCATCGTGCCATTTTTCTCTCTATTGTTGAATTATTGCAGTCTGTTGAAGAGCTGAGAGCCTAATTTCATCTAGCTCATTAATTTGTTATAATCTATTAGTCTGGGCCTCATTTAAATCCAGACAGATCTCCTGTGCTATTTTTAATGTTTTTATTTCGAACTCTATTGGAAAGATGGGTTCTTTTCCAAATACTAGCTAATATGGTGAATAACTAGTGGTGTTTCTCCACATTGTTCGGTATGCCCACAAGGCCTCTGAAAATCTTGAAGCCCAATCACGCCTGTGTGATGCAATGGTTTTTCTCAATATTGCCTCTATCACCTTATTCATGCTCTATACTTGGCCATTTGCCTGTGGGTGATACGGAGTGGTAATTTTGTGCTGAATGTGATAACTTTTTAATATTGTAGTGATTTTATTACCTACAAACTGTGGTCCTACGTCCGTAATTATGTCCCTTGGGAGGCCATATCGCACAAATATTTGGAACATGAAATAAATCACATAGTCCTCTGTAGCTCTTGGAAGTTCCTCTGCTTCAACCCATTTGGTAACATACTCAATTGCTACCAGAATAGATGTTTTTCGATTTGTTGATGGGTTTATCAAACCAACAAAATCAAGTGCCCAACACTAAAATGGTTCAATTACTAGTTGCGGGTTTAAAGGCATTTCTTCGGACTGTCTAGGGTATCCTGCTCTTTCACAACTGTCACAGGCTTGCACAAACTTCTTAGCATATTTAAATATTGTGGGCTAGTAATAGTTATTTGCAAAACCTTGTGACCAGTCCTACGATTTGTGAAATTTCCACCACACGGTCCATTATGACAGGCTTTCAGAATGTCAAATATTTTGTCTTCACGGACGCATCTTCTCATGTGCATATCTGCCTTTGTATGAAATAGGTGGTCTTGTATCCAAGAAAATCGGGTACTACGTTGCACAATCTGTTTTCATTCATTGGGGGTTAGATGCTTTGGTAATTTGCCTACTGCTAAATAATTTGCAACATCAGCATACCACGGTGTCTTGACAGTAACAAAAAACAAATGTTCATCTGGGAATTGATCTTCGATTGCTGCTGTGTCCACCGGCTTCGGCATTCATGAGAGAAAGTTAGCTACAGGGTTCTCTTTTCCAGGTCGATCTTTTATTGTGATGCCAAATTCCTGCAATAAAATCAACCATCTTATTACCCTACCATTTGTAATAGGTTTATTTGCTAAATATTTTATGGCAGAGTGATCTGTATATAAGACAACAAGATATCCAGTGATATAATAATACAGATTTCATTAATTTTGGAATTAAACAGTGGACCTAGAATTTCAAAATAACCAAAAAGCTCAACTATAGTGATGTTCTTGTAATAATATTTTTCTAATTTTAATGAAATATGCATTTAATTCCTAAATTTGTTTACAGCATGTATTACAACGAAAAACTCTTTTTCAGTAACGGTATAGTTTAGCTCAGCAGGAGAAAATTTCTTGCTAATATAATAAATTGCATATGGTTTTTTGTCTTCTTCCTACCCAAGGACTGCTCCAATAGCTGTGTCTAAAGCGTCTAATGAAATTTGAAATGGCAGGTCCCAATTTGGGCCTCTAAGCACTGGCGCTGTTGACACAAGCTTTTTTAGATCCTCAAAAGCATAGTCGCATTTATCTGTCCAAACAAAATCAGCATTCCCTGTCAGTGTGTATAGAGGTGTAGCTATTTGAGAAAAATGTTCTATGAATCTCCTATAATAGCTAGAAAATCCTAGAAAACTATGTACCTCTGTCTGTGTGGTAGGAGTAGTTAATAACACAATTATTTGAATTTTGGCTGGATCTACCTGTATTCTAGATGTTGAGATATAATGACCTAGGATAAGCCCTTCGGTCATCATCATATATCACGTTTCATGGCTCAAGCAGACCCTGCTGGCAATACATCGTTGCAGCACCTTTTACAATGTGTCTATTGCTGGCTCAAAATCATCTCCGTATGGTCTAAAATCATCTATGTATACTTCGAGCCCTTCATTTATTAAATATGAAAAGACGCTGAGGATGGCCCTCTGAAATGTGGCGAGGAATTGCATAGGCCAAAGGGTAGGACTCTGTAAGCAAATGTTCCCCAAGGACAGGAAAAAGTAGTTTTGTCCTGGTCTTCAGGGGCAATCTGAATCTGATTGTATCCACTGACGCCATCCAAGAAAGAAAAGAATTTCTTTCCTGCTAATGTGTCTAATACCTAATCAATGAATGGAAGGGGAAAGTGGTCTTTCTGTGTTGCTTTGTTTAATTCTCTGTAATCTACACAAATCCTCCACTATCCATTCTTCTTTGGAGATTGGATAAATAAAATTTACATCCAAAAGTTTTTGTAATTCAGCATTCACAATATCTTTTAGGTGAGGGTTGAGTCTCCCTTGGGGCTGGTGAATGGGTCGAACATCTTTTTTGTATAAATGTGGTGTGTACACAGCTGGGGATCAATTCCCTTCATGTCCGGATAATCCCATGCAAAAGCTTCCTTATATTTTCTCAGTAGTTGGACCAACTTTTCTTCTTGTTCAGTGATCAGGTTATTGTTAATGTTCAAGGTTTTTCCTAGCTCAAACTCTATAGTTTTGTTGTTTGAATCAGAGGTAGTGGGTATTGTCTGTTCATGAGTGTCTTTGAGTGGATCTTCTTTTAGTTCATTATCAAATGCTGCCTTTATCATGTGATATTGTACATGGGATCTAGATTATGATTGGATAATGAAATTGTTAATAACATAATCCTCTGTTTGATCTTTAAAATCGAGGGCATCTTCTATGGTTAATGGGGAACTAGTGTTTTCTGTGAGGTATGATACAGGTTGTTTGTTAGTTTTTATTATTATTATGTTTGGTTGGGCTGGAGGTTATAGAGCTATATTCTTGATATTACTCCCTCTATTTATATTCATACTGCCTTGGCGGCAGCTAATGTAAGCATCAGCAGTCACAAGCCAAGGTCTACCTAAGATTAACAGATGTCCGTCGAGTCGGGTTTTGGGGTTGATTATCAGAAAGTTGGTAGGATATTCCCAGGAATCTATGGATACCATTATATCATGTAGTGTAACTTCTGGCCTAACTACTGATCAGTTAGCCAATTCTAATAAGGTGGAGGTTGGTTCCACTTATGTGATGCCCAGTTTTTGACAAGTGGTGGTTGGTAAAGTATTAATTGCAACCCTTAAATCAACTAGGGCATTTGAAAAGGTTTTTCCATTGATTTTCACTTTCACTATAGGATTCCTTGGGTCTTCATATTTCACAGGTGCTTCTCTTCCTGATAATAGATCAGATAGGGTGACAACTACTTGGACTTTTGGGTTATTTGTTATTCTCCTCCTTGGTTTTTCTATACATAACTCTTTGATGGTTTTTGTGTATATTGGGATATCTTAGATAGCTTTGAGGAGTGGGATTTTTATATACAAATTCTTCATTTCTCCCAAAATATCAATGTTAGGATGTTCTATAGGGCACGGTATTATTAATCATTCTGGGAATGGCGGAGAAGATGTGGTTGCTTGGTCATGAGTTTGTTGTCTGACCACATCCTCTTCTTGTCGTGGTTGTTCTGTGGGTAACTGATTTTCAACTTGAGCATTTTTATCTCCCTCAGTTTCTATAATGCGCCCAGACCTTAATTGAAGGTCGTTTCACTCCCTTCGATCGGTTTCTAGTTCTGATGTTTCGATTATTTGGATAGATTGAACTAGTCTATTATTTGGGTTTGGGTTGGGTTGGGCTGGGAGTTGTAGTATTAAGTTGGACTTGGGGTATTGTTGTATTGTATATGGCGCTAGCAGTGTGGGTTGAGGGAATGGGATGGTTCCAGTTGGTTGATTCACCATTCTTTGCCGGTTTGACTGCAAGGCTTGACTCTGCAAAGTGGGAGGGGCCCATTGTGTTGAATATTCATTGTTTTGCCAATATGGTGGAGAGTAGGGAAAATTTAGCCAATTAGTTTGGCTTGTTTGATTTGGCCATGGTGATGAAGGAAATGGTTGTTGTGACCGGTTTGAGAAGGGTGGCTAATTTTGCCACATTATATTATATTATTGAGCCTGATATTGTGAAGGTTGGAAAGAATAAGATGGATCAGAGGGCATACCTGGTTGTTGTGGCTTCCATTGACGGTGCTGATTGAGTAGGTACACTGGTTCTGATTCTTCCTTCGCTTCCTTGTATACTTCTTTCAAACCTAGGAGTGAGGGGCAGTTCTTTGTGGAGTGGTCTTTTGTACAAATAGCGCAGACTTGAACTGCATCTAGTGGGCACTCTTTATGGCTGTGTTTCTTTCTACATCTAGGGAAGAATATTGCTAGATTTTACTCTACTTCTGCTTGTTTCTATTTTGCTTGCATAATATCATGTTGTGTTTTCAGAGTCCTCAATATATCAATTTTGAATTCTCCAGTAAATTCCTGATTTCTGCATGGGTTACTCCTCCACTAGAGATCTTGTTGTCCCTTGTGAGCATATCATGTTCTGTTGGTTTTAGCCTTGTACTGCATCGTGAACTCCTGATGCACAAATCAATAATGTCAGCAAAATTTTCTTGATAGATGTCACCTTTTCCCATGATATTTAATGTTTCAACCCATTGTTCCTTCATGCCTTTAATTAATGTTCTTTTTAATACATTGTCAGGTAAGGGTAGTGATACATAAGGTGATCTCTGAAGATTATACTAAAAGCATTCAACATATTCTTCTAGTGTCTCATTAGGTCTAGCTACCATTTGAAATATTTCATCCTTTAACTCTCTAGACTTACAATAATCCTGATATTTCTTTAAGGAAAGCACCTTTCATCTGATCCCAGTTGTTTATAACACCTCCACCTAACCCCATAAACCATCGTAAAGGAGCCCCCTTTAATGTAGAGGGAAATAATTTTAGCTTTTGGGGATCGGTGGTATGGTCATACCCCCTGCACATTACATCGAATTCAAACAAAAATGCATTTGGATCTTCCGATGTTAGGCCATGGAATGTAGGAATATGTTGGAGAGTAATGGCCTTCATAGGTGCATTAACTGCAGTATCTACAATGGGATATTGCAGTGTGGTGGTTTGGGGAGTTTGCTAGTTCTGGGCCATTTGGTCAAATATGTGCCAATATCCTTCTGGGATTTTTAAGAGTGTATTCCTAGGTTGGTTAAAAGGAGCAAGAATGGACTTAACAACACTTCCTTTGTCAGGGATGATGAGAGTCCCTTGCTGAACTAATATCTAGGGGCATATTAGCCCTTCAGGTTCTTCAACCTTGTTCTGGATGATTTTGACAAAACCTCCCTTATCTGGGCTACTCAATGGCTGAACTATTCCAAGAGGAGATCTTGGTTCTTTGGTTTCCCCTATTTCTCCTCCTCCTTTGTAGAGGTTACTAAGGTTCCCTTCTTGTAATGATTTTGGGCTAGGATTCTCAATTTCTTGAAAATCTTACTCCTCTATTTGGTTGTGTACCTCAGCAAAGGCCACAGATGGTGATTCTATGGCCCGAAGGGAACTAGTAGGTTGTCTAGAAGCAACTTTTCTAGGGCCTACTGATGGCTAAGATTCTGCTTTTTTAAATATTTCATCTATAAAGGTCGATCGGCCAAGGGTCACCAGTCCCTTAGCTTTATCAAGTTTGGGTAGTGGTTTAGGAATCTTTTCAGGCTTTTTCTTCTTAGTGATGCATACAAACAAAATACGTATTTCTACCAAAAATAATCAACAAATCTGTAGGAAAGCGGACGGGGAAGTAGGGCTGTTACATGCTCCATAAGCAGGTTATTACCTTTCGTTTTTAAAACCCAATTCTCTCTTAGCAGGTACTTACACTACTCTCTTTTCGAAAGAAACAAATGGCTACAGTCTCCCCAACAATGGTGCCAAAGAGTGTACTCAGTCTAAGGCGGTCACTTGTTTAAGAGTAATGCTTGCAGTATCGTGCTTACAAAAGTAAAAGTAAATGAATGTTGGAAACAAATTCTAATTGTAATGGAAAGAAACTTAAATGCTTTGTAACGAAATCATTCACTCAAGAAACTACAACAATCATCAGTCAAGGATGCAGTAATGATAACTCTTTCCTTTGTAAATTGATGTAAATGAAAATCAATCACAAACAAGATCTCCAATCTGAGAACTTAGACAATAGTAGTCAATGTTCGTTGCAGTTGTAGATCTTTCTATTCACACCAAAGCAAATAATGGAAATAACAATTCGATTAGCAGAAAAGGAACAACAACTGAATCCACTAGAAAGATTGAACAACAACGCTTAATCTACAGAAATGAAATAAGCAGCAAACTTAACGGAAATGTTTTGAACACCAACCTTCAACTAATAAGGAAATTGAACAGCAATCTAAGCAAGGAACAACAAATCTAAGTAAACTTATAGAAATTGAACAGTAAACCTAATTAAGTGAAAACACGCAACGAATATAGAATCAATAATCTTATTCTAGCATACAGGACATTAACCATAGGTATAAAGGAATGAAAATTGCAATTATAATTGAATAGAAATCGCAATTATACGTGGACTGTAGTTAAATGAACAACAATCAGAATTGTAAATGAACAACAATCAGAATTTTAAATGAACAACAATATCAATATGTAAATAAACAGCAGAATCCAAATTAGACAATGCAATATGGTTTCAGAAGGAACAACATAACATTTTTGGTTGTGAATAATAATTTTTCTATCTAATTATGATTTCGATATAACAGAGCAATTTAGGTAAATGTTCATAAATGAAAGATTACTGAATAAAGCAAGTTAAGGGAATGCAAAGAAAATCAAACCACACATGATTGTAATCATAAAATAATGATACAAGAAGCAAGTGATCGACTAGGGCTGGGCCCTTAGCCACCAGGGAAGCATTGCCGCGTTTACTCCAAGATCAGAAGATGGAACAGCAATGATCGCTCTTCAAAGAGAGTTTATGATCAAAGTTAAGTTTACAACAAGAAGTTCTACAAATTGACAATAAAATCTGTCCCTTGGGCTACCAGTGCTATCCCTTTTTATAATGACCAGGCGGAAGTATAAAAAATACAGATAATTCTGGAAGCAGCGATCCCTCGGGATCAAAGGATCTTGAGGGATTCTCCATATCTTTGATCTCCAACTTATCGTTTTGTCTTTTTGCATTGATGTTGCGTTTTCTCTTCCTTTTCCTGGACCATGCGCTCTGATCTTGATTTCCTCATCTAGATATGGCTTCATATCAAAGGGACAGTAGTTGCTTCAGCTTTTCCTTTTCCTTCTGAATAGTGATTTTCCATTTTCTTCAATTTCTGTATAGAAAAAGACAAGAATTAGTCATTTTGCATCAATCACAAATCTCCTTAATTCCACCACAATTCTTTAATCATATTTCCATCTTAGAGTGTGAATAAGTTACAATTCAAAGGAGAATATAAAGAAATAAGTGGTAAATACATACCTTTTCCAGTGCTCAATGCCAAGGAGACGGGAAGGCGCAGAGGCAGACACGGAAGCAAGCAATTGAGAGAGAACTGGCAGTCCAAGTAGCTGGGGAGGATATAAAAAGGGGAAGAACATAAAGGAAGAGGTTGTTGTTACTATTGTTGGGTTTGGTTGATTGTTGGGGTTGTTGCTAATGATAGACCTACCAGATGTTGAAGGATTGGGCTACTAAGGAGATACACAGACATAAGAGTAGAAGCATGAAGTGCTGGAAACTGAGGAGTTGGGTTGCGGAGCAGATCTAATCAGAGCTATTGAGCTGGGTATTTTATGTATTTTTTATGGTGAGAGGCCAAGTTATAATGTATTCTATTCTTTTGCTATAATGTGATCTGAGTTGATGATTGTTAGGACTCATAGTGCATTACGCATCATGTTCTGTGGCTTATAAAAAAATTTAAATAGTCTCCTTGTTGCATGAAGTTGGTGCTTCCTAGATCGATACTAGAATGCTGTTATTTTTGTGGTATGTATGATGAGTTATTTTGTATGAGTTTAGGGTATCATTATCTCTATTCCATGTATTATGAACAAATATGTGCATGACCGCCTATGCCCAACTTGGATCCCCTAGATTCCATGCTGAGCCCCTCTCCCCTTTTCGTCGCAATGTGCTTTGAGCGAGACTCCTTGCCTTTCCAGGTGAGGTGAAAATGCCAACACTGTCCTAGACGATAGCGGACCATTGTTGGCCTTTCGTGCCTAAACCTGGGGTCTTTTCCTTGATGACTCATTCGATCCAACAAATGGTTTTGTTGCCGGGACTTGAAATTGGGAGAACTGGTTCAAAAGATGTTGTCGAGGGTGTTTAAGAAAGAGATCGAAAATTGGTGAAACCACAAAATAGACTAGTTTGTGGTAGAAAGAGTTTCCTGTGGGAATCAGGTGATTGGCAAGGTGCGTAAGCAAATCTTATACACTAATAGCTCAGATGACTAATATGAAATTTTCTGGTGCAAATTCCCTGAGGACCTGTATAGTTAGTTGAGGGAACTGAAGCAGAAAATTCCTTCGAGCGGATCAACAAGAGCTTGCCATAGTTAGACTTCGTCTGAGACTGCACTATTATAACAGCTGGATAACGAGTAGATAAGATTAGTTGACTTCTAGGTGAAAAATATGGTAGAAGGATACGTATTTGAGTTTGTTGTAGAAAGATATCAGTCCTACTCAAAGGGGGAGGCGATGTTCAACTCCGAGCTAAGGGGGGGATTTATAGGGGAAATCCCAACATGGATTAAGATGCTTTTGGTAGAAGAGGGACTGCTATCTCTATCCATTGCTAGGATGGAAGCATAAAACCCCAGTATCGGGGGAAGGAACTAAAGGGGAAAATGTTGCCCATAAGGGGATAGCAATGTTGTGGGGGGATGGATGCAAAAGGATTAAAAAAAGTGAGGGATGTTAGAACATAGAGAAGGGCATTGCTAGCATATATGTGGTAGGCAAGAGTAGCTCAGTCCCTACGGCAAATAAGGGGAGGGTCCTACCCGATAGGAGTGGCAATGGAAAAACGTCGAGTTGAGATGAAGGGGGAAGAGAACATTAGGGCACCAGAAGATGGGATGAAAGGATGTCGAAATTGGGAAGAGGAGGAAAGACATTACTTGAAGGTTGCAGAAATAGGATCACAACGGGGAACTGGAGGAGGACTATCTCGGAATGTTGTGGATGTGGGATCACAACCGGGAACGTATGGGGGATCCTCCTTGAAGGCTGTGGAAGAAGAACGCAAGATCAACACCCATGCTAGCAAGAAGACAACTACAACATGGGTGAAAGAATGGGGAATTTATTCGACAAGGAATCATCATCCACCAAAGTTTAGCAACCCCAACCCTGAAACACAAGTGGCGTTTTCCCTGATCTTCCCTTGGTACCCTATCACAAATCATAAGAATTCATCTTTAACCTAACAAAAGCAGCGCGAGTATACAGGGTGCAAGAAAAATACAGAACTGGTCTCAATACTAGGAGTGATACCGGAACTGGTTATAGCAGTAACTTGGGACTACAGGGGTCACTACAGCTGGGAACCAATAGTTTTGTGTTATTAGCCAATATTCAGAGCAGTATGGTGGGATCATTTACAAGATACTCGGAGTTTGTAGGTAAGGGGAACGAGGATGTGGAGCAAAATTGGTACCTCTGTGAAGCCAGCTGGAGAGGCTGTCAAAATTCGAATAATGTTCGTGCGGTGGAATTCCAGACCACGCTAAGGGAATAGGCTCTACGCTGGTTCATAAAGTGGGTAGAGAAAAACTAGAACCCAACCACAGATGATATTAAGAGGGGATTTGTGCAAGAATTCAAGGAACTGCAAATCGATCTACAAGGGTTATCAGAGTTGTGAAAAATTAAGCAGAGGGAGGGAGAGACTACTTGGGAGGTCATGAAAAGGTTTAAGGATGCCATTGCCAAGCTAAGTTACACTTTGGACCCAAACCACCAGTGGGATTGCTTCATCAAGGTGCTCTTGCACTTGACCAAGTCATCGCTGACACAACAGAAGATAGGAACCTTGTAGGATGCCTTAAAGAAATCATATCAGATAGAAGCAATGGCAGGATATCCCCACGGATACCGTGGATGCACAAGTCTACAAGATCCAGCAATCACGGGCTTGAAAATTCCGATTGCGAACCTAACCGAGAAGCTAAGGGATCTTTAACCCATACGGCTCGCCAGGCCTAATTTTTGGTGCACCCATTGCCTAGTGGAGGAGCACGTTGCGATGGAAGCTCGTGACTGTGGAGTCTTAACCAAGCAATAGGGGTGGCAGGGTCATCGAGAACCACTCCAACTGCAAGGGTTGTGGCCATCAGGGCACAAGGACCCTTCCCAGTAAGGAATAATGTAGATTTTATGCGAAATTTGTAGAACGTATGGAAACTTGCCATGGATGTGTCCAGTGCTGCAAAAGTACTGTAGCATCCCCAATAACAACTACTATGAGTTCTACGCATCGACTACTCATCACAACGATCAATACCGAGCGCTAGATGCTCTAGCAGAAATGCTAGATAGATCCATGTTCAGAGTCGATGAAGAAAATCGAGGGGGGCGAGGAGGAAATGGATGTAGAGGGAGATTGAGGAGAAGAGGACCCCTAAGATGCTGAAATTACAATCAAGAAGGACATGTCATAAGGGAATGCCACTCCCGAGAAAACCATGGTGTTCGTAGCGCAGAGTTAACACCCACGTGACAGAATACCGCCTAGAGCTCATTGCAAAATGGGAAGAGAGGACCAGACAGCGAGGGGCTAACCTAGTGAATGCTGAGCCTCAAACCGATGAGGGTCTCCCCGCAACAAATATCAATATAATCACCTGAGGAGGGAACAAGATAGGGGAAGATTGCTATGCCGAGGAACCCCTATGATCATTAAAGCACCGTCACCACCAAAGGCATATCAACCTGACCACCAAAAGAAGTATTACCAAGAAGTATCCAAATTGATTGAAGGGATGACTAAAGATCAAGGCACTCGAAGTCTGCAAGTCTACGGGCTCGGCCCTGCCCAACCCATTGGGTAATGGTTTAAATTATTCTTAAAAATTGTTGAAGATGAGACCATGACAAGGAAATTATGGAAAAACTTGAAAGCCACTGTATCCATAGAGCGAGAGGACATGGGACAACCTTGTGAAGTATGGCTAGAGAAAGCCTCCAAGAGGGTGAAGCAGAATAAGAATAGAAGTTGGAAGGAATTTTGAATCAATGCAGAGGTGGAAAGATTCCAGATAAAGGACACCATGCTAGATCTGGGATCGGATGTAAACATCCTACCCTAGAAGACCTAGGAGGCAATGGGGAAGCAACAACTGAAGTATTCACCAATATAGTAGAGAATGGAAAATCAATATTGTATACTGCCCATCGGAAGATTGGAGAATGTAGAGGTCGATGTAGTAGGAGTAAAAACACATGCTGAATTCAAAGTAATAGACATTATGGGGGATAAAGACCCATATCCAACACTCCTGTGGATTGATTGGGCATACGAAAACTATGCCATCATAGATTTGAAAAAGGGATTGATGATCTTCAAAGGAGAAGGACTGAGGGTGATTCACCCACTTGACCCTTATCAAGGACCTGGGTTTACAGAACCAACAGACGAAAGGGAAGAACCAGGGATGTTAGATCAGTTGTATACTCTCACGGCAAGAAAGAGGGAAGATTACATAAATCCTACAGTTGGAGGATCAGTTAGCTGGAGGAGCATCCAAAGTTTAGAAGCTAGTTCAGAAGCTGCATGGGATGCATGGCAGCAAAATGGATACAAAATAACAACCTGGCGATGTGTAATGATAAGCTGAGTAAACTCGGAAGATATAGGAAAGGACAACATCCTGAAGTATTGTGGCCTCAAATCGATATATCAGTTCCTGGACAGGATGGACCAGGATGTACCAGAAGACTAGAGAATTCCCTTTCTGGACATTGTGTTCATGGCAACACTGGAAGGATGGTGGAAAGCACACTGTCGGGTATTGAAAGACTGGAAGGATCCAAAGCGAGCAATGAAGGAAAGGTTTAGCTAGAAGGAAGAGAAACCACTAGACCAAAAAGAATACACGGGGAATTCAAGTCTTGAGGAACATGTCAAAGGGTACACGACCAACTGGGAAAGCCAAGAGCTTCCAAGAAACCTGTGTGTGCATGCCTTTATACACACCCTCAATGTCATCCCTCGGGCATGGTACATCCATGAAGAACTACGATGACAAACAACTGCCTGGGATGCCTTCAAAACATAGTTCATTGGTGATTTCTCATTCAAGGA